>JAITYT010000330.1:861921-873204 GCA_025433975.1 Liostenogaster flavolineata
CGCGTTTGTAGGAGGTCCTATTGTATACGTTTGTTTGAAGGATACGCGCTTCAAATTCAGTTCTAATCTCCGAATTTTTTCTACTCTCAACCTGCGCCACTACGATTCGTTAAGGTTGACTGATATGTAAGTAGAGCGAAGCCCACTCGTGGAAAAAGGTTAGAGATCCATCTTTTCAGGTCACGACTCTATATGAATTTCAAATAGACCAATTTTCTTCCACGAGCATTTGGTCGTCCTGTACATCATCGTGTCTAGCAATAACGCGTCGTTGCGTACGTTAAAATGACGGCGTCTCTTACGGTTACTTCCTAATTGTATTTTCACTTTTGTTATCTATTAGAAAGATCGGAAAGCCATGTCGCATTTTCTCTTCAAGTTAAAACAAATAAGTTTACGATATATTATTATTTCGAGTCACTGACGTAATAACTCTCGTTATCGATGATCTTTTAATCGATACCTTGCACAGCTTCGTATTAAAGGTATCTATTGGTATTAAACAAATTTTGATATGCCTAAATACGTCGTTACTTTTGAGTCTACTTAATATTATGGAAAAATATCGACGTCATGTTGTGCGGCTTGCCTACGAAATTAATAATTCGGTTATATGAAAAACACGAAGATGGAAAATTGATTAGAAAAGACGATTGTATATTCCTGGCTAGGGTTTAATAAAACTGCCACACGATTTCAATATTTTTAAACTTAACCCCGTCTTTCCATGCAATTACTGAACAAAAAATTGTTGTTTTCTTTCCATCGCGTGACACTCGATATCGATAAAATTGCGCTTTTGTCGTTCTTTCCTTGGGCAGGTGAGAAGCTTCTCGCAACTGAGAAACGAGTTCGCGGACGTGGACACATTTTATCTCGGCACCGGTTCCGCTTTGGGGATGGTAGGTGCTATCACGGCTTCACCGGCGAGGAGATCCAGGTCGCGAGGACCACCCACCGTCGTTGAGGATATCGGCCGTCAGAGACGCGCCCGCAGCAAAAGCAGACCTCGAGCTCTTTACGCCCCTGACTCCGAGGTCGTTCGTGTAAATGGTAAGAGCCGTACATCGTCGAATGGTAATGCGGTGGAAGTACTGGATTACGTTTAACGCTTTGCAAATGGGGAGTGATTTTTATTTGAAATGTAACGGATTGTAACTGGGACCAGTTGTAACACGCTCGTTCGATCTGCGACGAACTGTACGATTTTGAACGTCGAGTTCATTTCGATCATGTATTACGATCAACTGCAAAACGTTTTATTAATTCTAACGAGCCAGTTGCGTGGAGCTATCTTCAAGGAAATTTTGTTTTCTTTCTTTCATTTTCGAGTTTTCACGATTTGACCAATTGTGGACATTTTAAGAGATTGTCGATGGTAACCGGCAGTGATAACTGGCAAGAATATATTTGTTTCCTGAAAGGAACTTCAACTTTGAAGAAAGATTTGATCGGAATTAACAGAATTAAATATTTTGATGTATTTTAGTGTCAAAAAATTGCAAATTACTATGTTGAGCGATCTTCTGCTAAACATTGATCTTGATCTTTCATTGGTGTTTTCTTGGATAAATAAGAAGAGCTTTCAATGTGAAAATGAAAATCGATAATTATCAAGGACACTCATAAGTACTGTCGTCATCAAATTTTTATTTTATTTACGAGTTAATACAGCTTTTAATCCACGATATAATTTCCATCGTTATTGACGATCTTCCACCATCTTTCTGACAACATTTTTATTCCCTTTTTGGAAAATGAAGATAATTTTGAAGTAAAGTATTCTTCGAGTGAAACGAAGAACGTTTTTTCTTCGTAGATTACAGCGTCGTTGAGGTTTTGAGAGAGGAACCAGCGAGAGTGACGATCAGAGGCCTCAGAAGATCTTTTTATCCTCCTTCGCACTTACCACCAGTCGACAATTCACCTCCCGACAAGAAACTTCAGCTTGAGTGGGTCTACGGTTATCGAGGTACCGATACTCGTAGAAACCTCTGGGTCTTACCAAGCGGAGAATTACTCTATTATGTTGCTGCTGTAGCCGTTCTCTTCGACAGAGAGGAGAACGCACAACGGCATTACGTTGGACATACCGAAGATATCATGTGTATGGAGGTATCGGCATATTTTTCACGAAAGAACCGATTTGACTCGAGAATAGTAAAATCATAAAATAATAAAAAATAGTAAATCATAAAAAAGAAACTTTACAAACGATATCTCATGAGATTTCTTTCGAATCCAAGACGAATCGAGGATAAAGAAAAGAAAAAAAAATGCTTAGCATTTATCGAGTAATTTGTAAAACGAAGTAACTGCGAGTGAAAATAAATTCGATCGAATTTATCAATTTATCATAGTCGTGAGACTGTCGACATTGTAACCGCAAGACCTTCAAAAACGGAATTTATCAACGTAAGAAATGTTTTAGGTACATCCGAGCAGAGAACTCGTAGCATCTGGCCAAAGAGCTGGTAGACACAGGAAAGCGCAACCTCATGTGCGCATATGGTCGACAGAAACTCTTCTAACGCTTTACGTATTCGGAATGACCGAATTCCAGATGGGAGTTTCAGCGTTGGCATTTTCACAGCTGGTGAGCAGTAATCGAAGTTTTTACATCGTTACTTAGACTTGTTTCTTAACTCTTTTTTTCCTTCGAGAGATATATTCCTCGTGGAATAATTTCTTGTTTCCAAGTAAGTAATAATAATGGTGGGAGAAATAGCGATTTTAAGTTAAGCGTTTTTAACGTTGCACGATACTTTTCTTATTCGTAATTGAATAGGTGACCTATAATACTCTGACTTATCGGATGATATTATTCCACGCAGAGAAAATTATAAATTAGATCCGGAGTCGAATCAACGCAAACTGCTAGCGGACGCGGCTAACTAAACTAAAACTAACTGCGTATCGTAGACCACGTGCGATGAAGATCTCGTCCCTGATCCATATTATGCATTAAACTCCATTGGAATGTCGCAGCCTCGAAGACTGTAACGCACGATAATGATTTGTAACTAAAGCTTGCGTAATATTCGTAAAGATCAACTACAAAATAAATTCTACGCGAAAACAGCAGGATATAACGACTTGCAACTTTTGTCAAAATATCATATTAACGAAGCATCAAATATTCGACGTACAATAATTTACTTATAGAGAATAATTCGCTTTCAATGAATATTGAAATAACTCACTTATTGTTGAACGAAGATAGTACGAAATACTATTTATGGTATGCTGAAAAAAATTTAATTTTTCATGCAGAATGGCGGTAGTTACGTATTGGCTGTAGATTCCGGAAGAGAGGCTATACTTTCGGTATGGCAATGGCAATGGGGTCATTTGTTGGGCAAAGTAGCGGTAAGTTCAGCTTTCTACGTGATCGACGTCCTATTGTACTGATCATTCAATTCGCGAACCAATTGTATTAGATTATTTGTAATTTTTCTATTTATCGACAGACAATGCAAGAGGATCTGACAGGCGCGGCCTTTCATCCCTTGGATGATAATTTATTGATAACGCACGGTCGCGGACACTTGACCTTTTGGAATCGCCGAAAGGACGGCTTCTTCGAAAGGACCGATATTATTAAACCTGTAAGACGATCGTAAGAAGAGATACTTGAAAGGATGAATTATAGATCGAAGAATGCACACAGAGAAGCGCTGTAATTTTTCCTTCTCGAAGTAGTAATTTCCACGACATATATCTGCCTATCGTTATCTTCGATTTTTATCTAAAATTTCATCTGGATTTTATCCAAACTTTAAAATAATTTGAAAAAAAAGTTTCTTCTTATAATGGCGGCTAGTGATTATTTTTATACTATCTCTGGTCAATAGATTAATCCATTTTAGCGAGTTTGCATCTTTCCGAATGATCGAATGTAACATAATGTAGAACTTTAAACGTGACTCGATTCGACACTACGATCGAAACTTCCCGAACTCGACTTAGTCACAAGAAAAACGTTCTTAAGAAAGATCCGACAGCAAAAGCATTGAGTCTATCGCACAGATAAAACGAAGCTTTCGGTTGTTTTTTATTTAACCGTAATAAATTCATTTAATCTACAAGAATAAGAAGAAGGTAATTCTCTTGCTTTTTTCAAGCCGTCACGTACACACGTTACGAGCATCCAATTCGAGCAGGACGGCGACGTCGTTACGGCCGACAGTGATGGTTTTATCACGCTTTACTCGGTCGATGCGGATGGTGCTTATTTCGTGAGAATGGAATTCGAAGCCCATAATAAGGGGATCAGTTCACTCGTGATGTTGTCGGAAGGTACGCTCCTGTCAGGCGGCGAGAAGGATCGCAAGATTGCGGCGTGGGACTCCTTACAGAATTACAAACGAATTACCGACACCAAGGTCAGTACTATTCGATCTTAGAGAAATGGAAAAACCACAGAGAAACTATTAGGTACAAAATGTTGCTCCAATTGTCGACTTCAACGTTTTGGGTCAAAGAAACCGTACGCGTACTGTGCCTAGCAATCGTTCATCGTATGTTTTAAATTATAGTTGCCCGAATCTGCTGGCGGCGTTCGCAGCATATATCCACAACGACCAGGCAGAAACGATGGTAACATTTACGTCGGGACAACACGAAATAATATATTGGAGGGATCCCTACAGAGGCGATTTAATCAAGTTGTCTTTGGTCATGGTAGACAATTGTGGGGACTCGCGGTACATCCCGATGACGAAGTTTTTGCCACGGCAGGTCACGATAAGAATATCGCACTTTGGCGAAGGCATAAACTCCTGTGGACGACACAGGTAATAAAAATGTGATACATCGAAATTTTCCTATTGAATTACGTGACCGTGGATCCGTCTTTATTATAATTTATTATAATTATTTAATTTTTATCTTATATGACAGGAACGGTGGAAAGTAACGTCGTATTTGCTCATATCAACGTTTCTTTAATACCAATCGATACGAAGTTTAATACTAATCAATACGTTTAATACGAAGTTGTGGAAGATATCGATTAATAGATCATTGACAATGAGGGTGAATACATCATTGATTTGAAATAAAAGTATATTATAAAATTATTTGACGAAAAAATGCGACGTTAATTTTCGGTCTTTTTAATACGTATTGGATTGTTCGGAAAGTCTCCGCTGACTTTTGGGGCAAATCGAATTGAACAATTGCATAAAATGCTCATAAATGGTTTCGCGCGAGACGATATGTTAAGTCGATGTTGGTCTGTTTTAGGTCGGTTTTGAGTGTATTTGCATAGCGTTCCACCCATTTGGAGTAGCTCTGGCCGCTGGTTCTTCCGAAGGACATCTTCTCGTATTGGCCGCCGACACGGGAGCTGCTGTAGCGACCCTCAGAGTTTGCGGCTCACCTTTATCGTGCATTGGATACAATCCAAGTGAGATTCGAAGTTATTTTTAATTAAAGATAATAATAAATAAGTAATAGTATGAGATGTTTCGACTACGTTGGACGTCTCAAATATCTTCGTTACTTCTGAAGAAATATTATTCTCCTCGAGGAAGGGGAAATGTGGCAGAGAATTTGGAATGGATATTTTCTAAAGAAGTCCATATTTAAATAAAAAAAAACTTTCTTCTGTTATCGGAAACAACGACGGTATTCGACGTGCTCGTCTTGGATGAAATATCTCGTAGGATTATATTAATTTCATTGCTCGTTTTACGCGTCTGTAGCGGGGGAAATCGTGGCGATGGGTTCACAAAATGGCAGTGTATATCTCTTCAGAGTATCAAGAGACGGATTCTCTTACAAGAAAAGTAACAAAATACGGGGTACGCAACCTTTGGTGCAGCTTGACTGGAGTTCGGACAGTAGATTTCTTCAAACGGTGACGCAAGATTACGATCTCGTCTTTTGTAAGTTCGCAACGTTAATAATTTACTCCGGACGATCGAATGTCTTTAAACACAGTACATATCTTCGAACTTCCGTATATTTTTACCCAACAGGGGACGTGAAAGCGCTTTCTTCGGAAAAGAGTCCGTTGGTTATGAAGGACGTCAAATGGTATACTCACAACTGTACGGTTGGCTACATGGTTTCCGGTAAATAAATTTCCATTTTCTTTCCACTCCATTCATCATATTAATCGTATCTAATTATATTAATCAAAGGTACATCAGTGACACCGTATTTGTTTTATCGTTTGGCAACGTATAACGATTCCAAATTTCTTATCTTTCTTATTTTCTATTATCGCGCTCATAAATTATGAGAAGTCACTTGTTCGAAAACAACAATATCACTTTCCTTGTCTTATCGGACTAATTAACGGGTTAATAGCTTCGAGAAAAGAAAAATCTAGATATCGTGATGTACTATCAGTACGTTCACCATATATTCGTTAATCGTTTCCTGCAGGCATGTGGAATAATCGCTATTATCCACTGACGACGGTCCTCACCACGTCCAGTAGATCGGCCGCGCACGACATGCTCGTAAGCGGAGACGCCGAGGGTTACTTGAGATTGTTCAGGTATCCGTGTACCAGCGCAAAAGCCGAGTATGTCGAGGAGAAGGTCTACAGCTCTTTGGTAGCATGCGCCAGGTTCTTGTACAACGATCAAAACGTCGTCACTGTTGGTGGAACCGATGCTGCTCTGATGCTTTGGGAATTGGTCGACGAATAAAGCGGGAAACAATAATATTATTCGCGTCGTCGCGATCAGTTTGATCTTCCAAACTGCGAGTAGGCGTTTATATAAATATATCAGGAGACCCTCGACAACTACGACGATCGGATCTCTGTTTTTATTTTCGTGCTGGTATTAGCACTCGAGTTGTCTTCTCGATCCGACGCTACGATGATCGCGCGCTCGGTCAACGATCGACGAAGCGACTAACCGGTGATTATCTTTATTAACGAATCGTTGGATCGGACGTCCGATATCGAAGAATTTTCAACGACCACGGCGATCGCAATTTTTAACGTTAACGCATTTTCTCTTTTCGAAGATAGGAAACTTTAACGAATCGTATAACTTGTTAAGATCTCCATTGAGAATAGCCTAATATTTGTCACAAGTAGAAGAGATACTCTTGTCTAATGAAAATGAAAGATTCCGTCGAGTATAACGTTACGGATCGTACGATGTCGATACATGTCTCTATACTGTAGACCGTACAAGTAACCCTGTCGTTAGGTTACCGTAATCGATTGTTTTTAACGTTGGATGACGATTTTACCGTGATAAATAGAATCTGTCCTTTTTCTGCCGGCTATAATTCTCCCGTTGTTCTGTCGCGTTGTCCTCTGTTCGTAATATACAGGATAACAGGAACGATAACAATATTGTCGCGTCGCAATTTGTCGAAGCGACACAAGTAGACATTGTACGTGTGTTTCGTAGCCGATTTATTATAATACACGGTGGTATCGAAGCAGCATGCGATTATAATTCGGGACGCTGGCGTCCCTTTGTAGATTATTATTAACAATGATACGATAGTTTAAAGAAGAAAATACTCTACAGATCCATGTGCACAAACCGGTGCGAGCGCGAAGCGACGATTATTCGTCCTTTCCCGTTTTCATTGTGCGGATGATTTTACGTGTTTCGTAAAAAAAATGGAGCCGTTGCTGGTCAACGCTGCCCCCTCCGTTCCCCCTTGTTCACACATTTTTAGAAAAAAAAGGAGAGCAGGTGAAAATATAGAGTAATAAAAGATATTATTATGTATATGTGAATTAATAAAAGACACGTCGATTTTTTCGTGTTTCTTGCAGTAGCTCGTAAGCAAAGTTTGGAATCGTCACTGCCAATGGATCGAATTTGAAATTTCATCCATTCTCTGTGGGTATACGTTTTTTTCTTTGTGACGTGTTCTCTCTGTCTCTCTCTGTCTCTCTCTTTCCCTCATATTATCTTAAATAAAATTCAAGGACATCTTGAAAATTTCTTCATCTTGAAATTAGCTCGTTGCGATGTACAAGAATGTATCGTTGGCGATTTTCATAAGTAGAAATTGGTTTGTAGAAATAAAATGAATACGTTTGTTCGTATATACACGAAGAGCATTACTTCGATATATTTATAGATTTGTTTACAGACGAAGAAAAATAAATAGTATGCGATCGTAGGTTGGATTAAATTTCAACTTTCGATACATCTTCAAAGAAGGATACAACGGTTCCCATAGAACTTTAGCGTACCATTATATTAATGTAGTACTGCATATACTTATTATAATAAATTATGCACAGTAGACACTCATATATGGTACTTCGAATTGTCTTTCCAAAATATAAAGACCCGACAACCTGTAAATGCGATGTGGATTTATAAAAGTACAGATGAAATATCGATTTAAGCAATACATTATTATTACTCTTCGTACATTTTGCGTGTTCCTGGTAAGTTTCTAAGTGGTATATTGTTTTGTCTGAAACGACATGTAAAAGTGATTGCGCTCGGAGTCAATTTGTGCTACTTCGTCATCGCATCGCTCGATCGTTTATGGTCACGATAATCTTTGAAGTAAAAGTCTAACTAGCCTTTTTATTCATTTATTTCTTATATAAAGAATCGAGGAGTACGAAATGTCTTGTTGATCGTTCAAAGAAAATCGAAACGCGGAATTTTGTATTCGAGATTTCCGTGCTACGTTCTTGAGCTTGTAGTACAGTAAAAATTGATTACATTGAGATCTTGAAAATATCAAAATCGTTAACATAATCCCGTGTAAATTCATATGTACACAGTGCGTGCGATATTATCTACGAAATTTAAAAGATATTACTGAGAATATGTATGTAAATATATATAAAAGGAAAAAACAACAAAGAAACTCACACTCGTCGTAACGATCAATAAAACAGTAGCGATAGTCATTATTGCTTATGAATACTTTCAAGAAAAAATTTATCATGATAAATGCAGTTGTTAAATCGTTGTGTTTTTTTTTCTTTTCGTTCGCTTATAAATTCTGATTTCAAATCGCATCTTTACGTTCTGCGTTGATAGAGCTCATCGTACAAAAGAATTAACAAATATTATGTCTTTTCACGTAAAACGAATAAACTAGGCGAAAGATCGATAAAAAAAAACAGCTTACGAAATACGAGATATATTCAGCAATGTTTATCGTATCAGTACGAAAACTTCAAGAACTGCAAAGGCCTCGATTCGAAGTCTCGAAGAAAAACGACGCGGTACACTCGCGGCGCACCATCGATCGAGGATGCAACTGTGTTAAACAATTTCAATCGATATAATACAAGTGCCCCTTGCGTAGTTTCATTTCATTTTCTCGATAGACAGACTAGATAATACAAGAAGGAAAAGCTACCTGCGCACACGTTCGGGAAGCTTTCGACGATATCCTTTTTGCCTTTGTCTTTCTTCTTTTGACTTTATGTCATTTTCCGAGGAACTCGCGAATAACTACGATTACCATTTATATAAATCTTCTGTATTACGCCGACTTATATGACGAGTGACATTCAACTTTATATACTACTTTCGGCAACTCTGATCGCCCGGCCCCTACCAACAAATCCGAGGTCCTCGGTTTTACAAATAAATAACAACTATATGAAACAATAGGTTTAAATGCTCTAAAATTACACAAATTTACATTACTACAGTCTAATCTTCAAACCGATTTCGTTTCCTCTCTTGGTATCGGGCACACGCTCATTCTGTACAAGTGATGCATCTCCTTAGCTCATACGAGGAAACCTTTCTTTTTTTTTGTCAACGATGCGGCTTTAGCACAATTTCACAGGCAACGACGTGTCGTGTAGCGAGCGAAATGCCACTTCGCGAGGATAATCTCCGTGGCTTCGATAATGCCTGAGATAAACAATAACAATAAGGATTGCAGACAATATCTCAATCGATACGATTAAATAATTATTTCCTTCGATCCAGGATGTGTTTCGAAGTTGCAACGTTGCTCGATGTCGGCTATTCCGTTATATAATTTGTACAAGGGTAAACGCGCGTGCATGATATCGACACCGGCACGACCGCGCAGTGGAGCAACCAGCAATCATTCCGAAGCGCAGCCTGAGATTCTTCATCGAATTTACTTTTTATTATACATTGAAAGACATGGTAAAACCGAGAGAAGTCAGTCTTTCAACGACTAACTCATTAGAACCGCGACGTGCTTCCATAATACAGCAGAATGCAAAATGCTTCATAGGCACGTACTTAGAATTTGTTTCGCCCTTATTCTTTGTCTTATCTCCTAGAGAGGCACAGCCAATATACATGCTTCGTCGCGGATACCACGTTCGCCCCATAAAGCGATACAATTCTATTCTTATACAATGCTGCCCTTTTTCATTTTTACCGGTAATCTCAGCTGGTCAACATTTTACGAAAGGCATCGACGATTATGGAGCGTTACGTCGCGTCACCGAAACGTTCGTCTCCTCGGTCGAGAACGCCGATTTCACTTACGTCGACAGACAGACATGCTAATACTCTTCCGTGTTACGTCAAAAAACTATCCTTTTCCTTTTTTTATTCGGCATCGATCGAAACGTAGTCGTCGCGCGTCGATATCGAAGAACGAATTCGTATTGATTTCGATAACACGTGACAGCCACGATTCGGACTTCCTGCCAAAATACGTATCCTTGTCTATGCATTCGAGATGCGAATGTTAGAGATTTACAGAATTTCTAAACAAACACTTTATTGTGGTTTGTTAGGGATCTTACGTCGTATTGACGATCTCGCGCAAAAGCCACAAAAGGTTCTATTAACCCTTCATTTCATACGATGATAAACTTATTAGAAATTTGAAGTTCACGATTTATGTTCTTTTTAGATCGAATGATAAAACTTTTATGAGATTGATATTACCGCGTTATCATACATACGGTTATATATATATATACATAATGTAATATATTTCAATCGATTTTAGCATCTATTTTGAATTAAATTTTGTTAATGCGGCGTTCTATATCGCGTTATACGCCTTTGTTTTATCAAAGATCTAAAGAATTTCTTATAGAATTTTATAACTAAATTTAAATTAAGAATTAACAAAATATTCTTTTTTATACTGTTAATTATTAATAAAGATTTTATATTACAATCTGATTTTTAATAATACATACGTAAATTTATGTATATACAAAAGAGAAGACATACCGATAACAATAACAATATTTGTTTTAAACAAAAAGTTAAAGATTATAAATTGAAGGGTTAATTATGACATTTGTAAATATATATATATGTATATATATATATACACACATACATATATATATATATATATATATAT
>JAITYT010000330.1:902064-927552 GCA_025433975.1 Liostenogaster flavolineata
GCTCCTCTTCTTGTCTTTCCACGTTGCTCGTGCGTGAGACACTCCTCGTTCTCCCCGACTTCTCTCTCCCCCCTTTTCTCCTTCTCCTCCTCCACCTCCACCTCCACCTTCTCCTCTTCGTCTCTCCTTCTACCGCGACGTCACGATAGTGTGCCGTGCTTCCGGCTGACAGTGCGCTTTTGCGGAGCTGCGCGAATTCCTTGATTTTCAGCCGGTCCTTCTTCTCCTGGTGCGATTCTCAGTGAACGGCGATTCCTCCTGGATCGTCGCGTGCGCGGTCGCCTTTGCATCGGGAGACGACGAGGGAAGGACGTCTTGGTGTTTCTTGCACTTTGACCCGAAGGAGAGAGAGAGAGAGAGAGAGAGAGGACGTTCTTCGTATTCGAAGTGGATATCATCGGATCTCATTGATTCCTCCTTCCATTAGCATCGACACGCTCGCGCTGTTTCGTACTCGGTGATGGGATCGATCGAGCCTTCGCAGAGCCCTAAAGGGGGCTGCGAATAAAAGGGGGAAGCCGAAGAAGAACAGGGCTACAGGTAAAGCAGGTATCGAAGGACTATGCCCCGAGCTTATCGTGGTGAGTAAAAATACTTCAACTTCGTTTTCTACGATTTTAAAGAGAATTTTTTGTACTTTGGCGAGGATCAGAGCCGGCCGGTCCGTCGACCGATTCGTTCGATCGTTTCGAATTCGTTGGTCGATCCATTTGGATCGCGGTCGATTTTCACCATCGAATGGAAGAAGGTAGGAGAGTGGTTATATAACCCGCGTAATTTGAACATGGACGCCACGTGTCTGCGTTGCAAATTCGAGACGATTTTACTTTACGTTTTTCGTTGCTTTTTTTCCCACGATTCTTTTTCGTCTCTGGTATTTCTATATTTTAACGTTGTCGTCGTCGTCGACGTCGAATTTTCCCCCTCTCGCGTCTTCGATCGCGTCGTCGCGATGCGGCGCTCTCGCGGCACGAGGCAAGCAACGCGCTTGGAAACGAAGAAGGCGGGTGTCGCTGCGAGCCGGACACGCCCATTTCTCCGTCTTTCCATCGTTCTCTTTTCCTTCGCTTCCGTTTTCTTCACTCTTCGCCTTACTCTTCTTTCTCCTTAATTTCGAGGGAAAATTAAATTACGCTTAAATTTCCAATACGAAATTCTTCCTCTCGTCTCTCTATCCCTCTTTTTGCTGCTCCTACTCCTTCTCCCTCTCTTCGGCTTTTCCCTCGGTTTTAGCTTGCCTTCTTTCGTTCCTTGCTCGCCATAAATTTTAATGCTCGAATTTTTCTAACTTCGTCGAGTTTCTCGAGTCTCTCTCGAATCGGATCGACTTCGATTTTTCGAAGCGTCGAATTCTGTCGAACAAACGGTCGACGGTCGTTCGAGATTAATCGTATGCGCGCGCCTTCGGTCTCACGACCGGATGAAACGCGGTCGATCGACGCCAGGGTGCGTCGTCGTGTGTAGCAACGGATCGCCTCTCTAGGCCGTTCGCGCAGGCGCTCGTGCGTGCATCGGTGCGTGCGTGCGTGCTTGCCTGCAGGTTCGTTCATTCGTCGTTCGTGCGCATGCGCCGTTGCGAGCGTCGAGAGCGCTCGTGCGTGAACTCGTAGTCTGGCGCCAGCAGGTGTAGTTATATATAGCTCGTCGTCTCGCGATATTACACAGTTTCTTTCTCTTTCCTTTGCTCTTTTCTCGCCGAAAAAAGAATTAATATTAGCAAGAGTTAAAGAATCGTAACTTTTGAAGCAAGAAATCCATTCTCGTCCGTTGCTTTCCTTTTTACGAGCGTTCGACGAGCGTGTTTCGCGTGAAAGAATTTCTTTTTTTATCTTTCTCCCATCTCTCTCTTTTTATACGTATTTGTAATCGTACGGTTAAAAGTCCGTGTCCTTTTTCGTTCGATTCTATCGATGTGACGAGTCACGTTTCGTCGTTATCTTCGTTTGCTCGAAAGAATTAAGAAACATTTCCATCGTAATTTCGTTTCTGTTGTTTTTCTGCCGATAGGCAAGAAACGAATGCAAACGAACCTTTGGATTCGACCTTCGTAATTCCTCAACTCGAATTCCTTTCGTGAATGTAAAATAGAACGTGAGATTTGTCAGGTATTAAGATAGTAGATATATACGGAGTAAATTTTTCATACGAAAATGTTCGTTGCGTTTTTAGGATTTATTCTTTAAGTTGATTTTCCCTATGATTTTTGTCGAACGAAGTACGAGACGAACTTTTGCGTCGAGCTGATATTTCACGGTTAAATTTGGGGAACGGTCGAAGAATGGGAGAAGTTAGGTTCTGTTTTCGTCGTCGAGCAAAACGCGTGTCGCGAAGCACGAACGTTTCGATCTTCGAAACGAAACACTAGACGCGGGCCTCGCGTCTCGCGATACGTTCCTTCCTCTTCAGGAACGTCGCGCTGGCGTGGAAGAGGGGGCGAGGCGCGCTGGTGGCACCGTTGCGAACGGACGACGCTTCGGCACGATCCTCGTCGTCGGAATCACGTTCCTTGGATTCCACGGGAAGCGACATCGTTTTTAGGATGGGTTGACCGAAAAGACGAGAAAAAGAGAGAGAGAGAGAGAGAGAAGAGAGAAGAAAGAGAAAAACTGGAAATACCGGAATTCAAGATTCATCGAAGGGAAACGGTTACGCGTTTACGAAGATCTACGTAATTAATTCAATCGCGATGGATTTTAGTGGCTCGTCTTCGTCTTCGTCGATTTTACGATCGGACTTTCGTGGTCCGACGCGTGTACAATTTCTCTACGTATTATTTAGTCAAAGGCGTGTGTTTCGCGCATGCGTGCGACTTTCTACGGCGAGGAACCATATAACCTCTTCCGCTCAAGTCGGTAGATACATCCATGGATCACGAAGAGATCGAAAGAGCGATCGATCTCGGATATTTCGTCTCCGAGTGGAAAAGGAGCTATTTTCGCGAGGGACGGATAGATGGCGTTTTTATCGGTAAGGAATTTTATTTTCACGTATCTCTTCGTATATTTCGAGATGTAATCGTTCGAACGTCCTTATTCGTTCGCGACAATCATTTTCGATGCTAGAATCAAATGTTATCGGGGGGGATAAGTTCGTCGAAGAAACGAACTATGGCTTCTTGCAACGGTTGCAGCCTCCAAAGCTGAAAAAAGGCCATAAAATGCTTCGAGTTGTAGCGCATACGTAAGATACAATTTCGATTACTTTTCGCTCGATTTGAAAGTCTAGTCTTACCTCGCAGCAAGCTGGTATCGATATATTCTCGCGACATTCTTCCAATGGAAGGAACTTCGGTTAAACAACACTAAAACGATTAAATTACCGAACGTCCACGATTGGACAAATTGCAATGGCTTCAGGATGAAGAAAAAGTCGCCCTGTAAGCTCGTTTTAACGATTCCGTAGGGTAAATCGGAAGGTTCCATTTGAACACATCGTGCTTCCATCACGAACTTCGCGTCATGTAGAAACAGAAAGTAAAATGAATCGTGGCTTGGTCGTGCCAACGTCAAGGTTACGACGCTTTTCGCGAGCTTAAAATCGATATTAGACGCGAAGAACGGAAGGAGTCCGCAAAGGGAACCGACACGAGAAAGAGAAACGATAGTTGGAGTGCGAAATCGCCATCGAGGAATTTAAATGTAATCCGTTGTAATAGTCGTAATCCGAATTTACAACGACGATGATTGCAATAAGGTTAGAAACGACAGTTCTTTTTTTTCGAGAAATTTCATCAACGAAGTCTTGAAAACGGGCTTGGAGATTCTGGACGTAGAACGCGATGGAGGCGGCCATCTTTAGAAAACGGATTAATGCTCATTATGGATATTAGTCCCCGACAATTTGCATAAAGGCGGAGACGTTGATATAACTGGTCACGCGTTAACGAGGGACGGATGCTCTCCAGAAACTTTCGTTATTAGTTCTCTTCTTTCCTTTCGTCCTGTTCTCCAACCTTCCAGGCTTAAGGCCTCTCTTTCTGTCCTTCCTCTCTTACAGATCACTTCCTCTTTCCGTCCTTATTTTCGAATGCCTCCAACCAGATGAAAAGAAAGTCACGTATCTGCGCATTTTCCATCGATGCGTGGCAATCGAGATCAGAGGCGGAATTCTTGGCCCTAGATATTTGTCGATCGATAAGGGAGGTAGATATTGACCTTTCGACGATAACGAGCAATCGGGCGCTCGAAATAATTTTTCACAATTTTTTTTAGCTTCCAAACTTTAAAAGAGAGGAAGAGAAACGATCTTTTTTTACGGATGTTAATATTGTCGTTATTCGACGTTTTTTTTTTCATTTATCCGTCGACACCGCGTCGAGTCTCAATTACGATGGGAAAATATTTGTTCCTCTCGTCGTTTATCGAAGTTAAATAAATTACGACGCGTAATAACACGTCGAGAGCTGATGTGATACGGTGCCGGTAGGTCGGAGGCACTTCACTTTCGAGTACCGATATCGATGGTTCAAAAGTCAAGCTGTGCGTAGCTTTCTTCGATAAGAGGGTGCGCTTTTAACAACGAGGCGAGATAATTCGAGACGAGTAGGCTCTTTCATCGAAATTTTCGCACGCTTCGATACCTTTTCTCACTTATATGATTTGTGTGTGTGTGTGTGTGTCCCGGTCAATGCTGAACGCCAGCATACAAAATTCTTTCGATATCGGACTGCTTTACAGATTTCGAGAAATCAAGAACCAATAGTACGAATTCTTGCCTAGAGGTCGCGCTGTGGTCGAACAAAATTCCGGACGAGAAATAGCTCGATTTACGTCATTCGTACGGATAGAAGAAGACGTCTCGAAAATGTTGGATCCAAGTAAAGCGAATTAAAGTGCGAACGGGAAAAAATATAATCAATAAGCGTAGGGGTAAGGTTAAGGCGCGCGTACAGCGGTAGTTGCGTGCGTGTGCGCATGCGTGCGCTCGAACCGCAATCTGAACCCACAGGAAGGGTTCCATCGATAGTCTGTGCAAGTGGCGAACATTGCTAACGCCATTGACGCTTCTGGGTCCCTTCGTCTTCCCTATCAGCATCGTCTCCTTATTTATCCTCCTTCGAATAACTTCGTTCGATACGAAGTTCCTCGCTATAAAGCTAACGATAAACGACCATTTTTTTTTACACTGAGTCCACGAACGATCTTACGAAAGTAAGATTAAATCTTACTTCGAATTTCCTACGTAGGACTATCTCTCTTTTTATATTTAAGATGTGAAGGGGAAGAAGAAATCCATTCGTATCGTCGATTTGTGAGAATCGTTCCATTTGTTTTTTAATTCTATAGGAAATTGACTCTCAGTCGCGCTCAATTGTAAAGGATATAACTTTCTAGAGATAGCTCTTCGGACTGGTATAAGTATGCATGAAATGTCGTTAGGTTTGGCATTAATGGATTCAGTCGATTCTCTCAGATTTACCTCCCATTCGTATATTTTAAATCGTTTTCGACGGATCACCTCGAAGATTCAACCTTTTGCATTCGGATGTCGAGTGACGCTCGACACAGCCTCAAATTTAGAGATTAACATATATTCGTAGCTCGATACTCGATGAGTGATTTTTTTCAAATAAACGCTTTCATTTTGAAAGACATTGAATTTTTTTTCTCTAAGCGGTTCTCTTTCTTAAATCGAAGGGCATTAAAAAATTGAATTTCGAGTGGCCTGCTGGTATCGAGGCTGAAAAAAATCCGAGTTGAAGTACAACCACTTCATTTTATCCCTATTTTTCGCTATTTGCTACCTAGCTCTTTTCGTTGGCTCTTCGATAAGATTTGTTGTGCCAACAAGCTACTCGTGACAACTTTCGACGCTTATCTCGATTCCTTGCGTACGTGCGTGAGAAGAAACAGTCGTTATACGCGTACTTTCGTCCAAAGGGGAAGAAATATCCGCAACGTTTGGCGATTTGAGCGATATCGCGATCGACGAATGCCACGTTTCTAAATCGGTAAGGTCGAATCGCGTGTCCTCGCGCGTCGTACTTCCAAGTTCATCGCACTCCACCGGACGAGTGCCAGCCGACAATTGTGCAACGAACGACCACAAATATGGACCGTTACGAGCAATATTCCACCGAGATGGTAGCGTAATTTATTTAGGAATTGATCTTCCCATTGTTCCGTCTATGTCCGTGAAATTATCGTCTCTTAACCTATCAACTGGTTGGATCTTTTACGACAGCATTTTGCGTGTATTCCATTAATTAAAGTATAATGATAACAATTATTATTTTTGGTATAATTATTTCTTAATTTTTTTTTCAGCATGACGCATACGCGCGACATTATGCAAACAATGAACTCTTAAAAATAATACATATATGCGGCTGTTAACAATTAACAGGATAATATCTTAGAACTTAATGCGCAGTACCTAGTTGGAGTTTGAAAATGTCTTCTTATTTTCTTCCGCTTCCTCTCCAGGAAGAAATGCGAGTCGAAAGTGGTACGTCGTTCCTTTCGAGGGACCTAAAGAGACTTTCATTTTTCTTCCAAGATCCATCGGGTCGACGATAGCCACGCGAGGAAGAAAGAAAGAAAGAATACCAAGAGGAAAACCACTACGGCGGACGTAACTGGCGAATCTCACTGCTAGACGACGACTGGCCATTGATTTGTCTCGAACTCCTCGAGGATTAACGGAGAAAAGGTCGACGACGCCCAGGAAGAAGGAAACGCGAGCCCGCTTGGTCATCGGTGCGGAGTATCTGTTCACATCTTACCGGGCAGGATTAGATTGAAGTTGAACCTTCTAATACTGTCAGGTAAAGATGTCGTCAGGATTCCGAAATCAACGCTTGCCGATCCTTGTCGACTTTGTGGCCGATGATCGGCTCAAATCGGAAAGACGATTACGACGCGTTGGTGCAAGAAACAGGAAGACAGAGGCTATAGAAGACGTGGCGTTGATGGACGATCAAAATGTCGGTTGGAAATGGCACCGAAATCGAAATTTGTGGTTCGATCGTTCTCGAGAGAAATATCGTTAGAAACGAAGAAAGAAAAGACAAACACCGACGAATCTCAACGAAATAAGTGCAAATGCTGATCGACAGGTCTTTGTATCGATTGATCCTAATAATAACAATTTTAAATCCTCTCGATGCTGGAGACACGCGTACGCGTTCGACAATAACCGTCGATATGGACTATGGGCATGTAGTTGGATTGGCGAAATTACTTTATTGCCAACCAAATACATCACACACACACAATCACAGACAAACACTACGATAAATCGAATACGTACGATTACGAGTAAAATCAAATTGTCTCAATCTTTTGACTGGAATCAATTTCGTCTTAATTTCTCACCCTGGAATCGTTTTACTCGTCCGAATGTCATGAAAAATTGTAGAGACGATTTCGCGTTTTCTCTTTCTAAATACGTTTCTTTGAAAGTGTCTCTCGTCTTATCGAGACTCCCCCCTTCTCTCTGTCTCTCTCTCTTGCTTTCCGCAGAATTTTTGCGTCGAAAGCGCGACGATACACACAACAGACCCCGTACGCATGGAAGCAGCGGTGGCATACGGGCATCGACGAGCGATAAGCGGAGGAGGCACTTAGACGCGAGCTAACGACACTTCGACGCTGCTTTCGCAGCGAGGTCGCGATCCTCTTCGTCGTCGCGTTTCTTTTTCTAAAGACGACTTGAAATATTCCTTTTCCGCGGAGCCAATCGAACGCGAGTACCGCCCGCTCGAATCCATCTCTCTCGCTCTCTCGCGTTCTACGTTGTTGAAACATCGGAGATAAGGGAACGACAGTGGCAGATAAGACGCATTATTTTTAGAAGAACGACGCGAATGCGCTACCGAGGCGACGTCGTTTCGCGTCGCTCGAATAGACGGACGATTTCCACGAATAAAAATCCCATTCCGTTCGATCCCATTCTCCAATATCACAAACGATATAAATAATTCGACTTCGCCGTCTACGTTCACGAATTTACGCGTCTCACTCGTGAAAATCCATCGAAAAAGTTCACGCCGTCGCCGTCACGGTCCCCTTTTAGACGCTGACGATGTCTCGGTCGAAAGAAATTTAAAAAAAAAAAAAAAAGAAATTCTCTCTCGCTTTATTTATCTTCGGGAAAGGGAGAACGAAAAGCGAGGAGCTCGAAGGGAGTTCGCACTGTCGATTATTCGAATAATAATTTTTGGGAGCGTGCGTTCGAACGTTTTCTCTTTTTTTTCGGAATTCGGAGGAAAGGAAAAGAAAGGTAGGAAATTACGAAAAAGAGCGGGAAAGAAAGAGAAGAGACGAGAGGGTGCGAAATCAGATTTCGAGACAAAATCAGCGCGAAGGATAAATACGAAGGTCTAAATTTGCTTCTGTTTGTCGAAACTAAATTTTCGTTCTCATGATCGTACGTCGCGGATCGTTAGGATTTATTCTTCTCATACGGACGTTTCTTTTCCACGCGTATAAATGCATGTAAATATATTCGTCCCCACGATCCACCTTTGTACGATCACGGCACTGGCGGAACGACCATCTTTCTTCTTTTTTTCTCTTTATTCTTCCTCTTTCCATACTTTTTTCTTTTTGAACGAAGGATATAAAATTCGAATGGAACAAAATCAACGCGAACGATAAATATGTACGTCTAAATTCGCATTCGTTCGATCAAACTCAATTTTTATCCTGACCATCGTACGATTTTCTTCCTTTTTCTCTCTATTTATTTCTTTCCTTTTCTTTGTATTCTTAAATAAGGAGCGTCAAGTTCGCACGAAAGAGAAACACCACTCGATTCAAACGATGCCAGAATCGAGTCAATTTCGTTTTCGTCGAGGCGTCGCGAGATTCGATCGATTTCGAAACGATAGAACGCGCGGCCGAATTCGCAATTTTGCATGATTTTCGAGCACCTTCCGTCCGTCGGGACGATCTGGTAGCTCGGAACGGACGATAACTTGCACGCATCCTTATTCGTTGCAGGCGTAACGCAGTAACGAGCATGCGATCGCGGTTACACGTACGCGTCTACATCCGTCGTTATCATCATCTCGTCGGCCGGTGGCCGGTCCACGCGCGCTGTATTCCAGCGGAGTCGCATCCACGAGCGACGGACATTCGTATCCACGGTATTCGCGGTAGAGACTTCGCGAGATACCGTATCGCTGTCGGCGGAAGGCGTAGGGCTAGCGGAGGAGGAAGGGGAGTCGGAGGGAGAGTAGCCGTAGCTCGTGGTGCCCCGGTGCGAGCGAGTAGGCGCGTCAGGAATGTAATGCCTCGAAAACGGTGCCACGATCGTAAAGCATCGCGTGGGTCTCGACAGAGAGAAAGAGGGTGAGGATGTAAGAGGAAGGAGGAAGGGCTTCTCCGCGTGCGTGGTTGCTTCTATGGGAGAGGGGAAGGAGGGAGGAGGAGAGAAGATCAAAAAATAGAGATGGGTAGAGGAGAGACCGACTCTCGACGAGTGACGATGAGCAAGAAGGGTGAGGTGGGAGGGAAGAGGAGAAGCAGCAGCAGACGGCGGTCGTTGAAACGAATTTATGACGCATCGCGTGCAACGATACGTCGAAAGCTAACCGCGCCGCTTTTCGCCTGTCGTCTCTCTCTTCCTCCACCTCTTCTTATTCTTCTTCCTTCTCTTTCTCCTTCGCTTCGTGCCCCTTCCTTCTCCTTTTCTCTTCTCTTCTCTGTCTCTTCTTCCTCGTATCCGTGTTCTTCCTTCCTTCTCTTTCTCCTTCGCTTCGTACTCCTTCCTTCTTCTTTTCTCTTCTCCGTCTCTTCTTCCTTCCTTCTCTTCCTCCTCGTGGTCGTAACTTTCTTCTCTTTCTCTTCCTCCTGGCTTCGTAACTTTCTCTGTCTCTCTCCTTCCTCCTACCCGTGTTCTTTCCTTCGTCTTATATTTCTCTCCTTCTCTTCTCGTCTCTTCTTCCTTCTACTCGCGTTCCTTCCCTCTCTTTCTCCTCGCGTTTCTATCTTCCTTCTCTTTCCCTTCGCGTTCTTATCACTCTTTCCGACCATCACGCACAAATTCACGCACGAACGCGCACACGAGATCGATTCGCTCGTGTCCGCGGCTCCAGGAAGAAAATCGCTCGCTTTATTACCCACTGAATCCGGCAGTTTCCTACGAGGTGGTCATCCGTTCGTTCCGTAAACCAGCGTGCAAAGTCGGCGTGCGCGCTTTATCGTCGCTTAGTCCGAGGAAAGGAAAGGAAAGGTCAGTAAACACGCGCTCGGTCGGTTACGAATCCGCGCGGTTCCATCCTACAGGCGCGATCCTTTTTACTCGTCCGAATTCCAAGCGAAGTTGGAATCGTTTCGTTCGACTTCGACGCGTTTTAACCCTTTGCGGACTGTCGCTGTGTAGTATGCGTGTTATGCGTGTGTCGTCAATATGGCCGACGAACGCCCGTATACGCGTTCGACGAAAACAACTGACAGAGGCCAAACAATTTTCCTAAATAAACGAATAAACATTTGGTCGATCCTATGGAGAATATTGGATATCGGAATAGCATCTTGGGGTGCTGTGAACGGCGATAACGTGCATGCTGAAATGTGCATTGTTCAAGTGCAGAATGTAAAAGTGGAAAATTTCAAGTTTGGGTTAAAACCGTTCCGCCCGCGAAGGATTAATTCGCAAGAATTAACTGTCAATCGCAGGATCCAAGACGCGTGGTTAACACGTTCCGTGTCCCACGTTGAATTTTTGTTCAGGTCAAAGAAGTCGGATCGATGTTTGTCGTCTCCTTGTGATTAATTACTTGCAAACGAAAAAAGCGAATCGAATAACGTTCGCTAAAATCGATGGTAAGAGGCTCGATTAAGCAAGCTCGTATAAAGATAACAAAACAGTGAAAAGCTTACACTCGGCGGCCATTTTACGCTCGACGCATGGAAACGCATGGAAAATATTATTCGCGCTCGAGGAAATGTAGTTGAATACCAAAGGAATTTCCTATTCTTAATATTAATTTTTAAATAAATTTCTTCCAGAAGTTGTACAAGAGATCGACGAACAAATGATCGAGGAATGAAAATAGGACCGACAATCGCTTCGTTTCCCATTCGTTGGCCGCCTTAACGAAGTTAAGGCCACCGCACCATCAGCGCTTTGCGTCCGGATTGGTGCTCGTGACTCGTACGTTCTAAATCTCCTTTCTGAACTGACTCGTGAGAATTTTTTAAAACGTTCCAAGTTGATGTCTTTTTTTGGGAAAAACATAAAACGGAAGTTAAATCATCTGCGTTAGGTAACGCAGCTCCGCGAAGAAGCTATCAAGTTTTTACTGCACTATTGTTCGATGATTTTATGGAACTAAATTTGCACGCGATGTCTACGAGAAATCGAAGGTTTATCGGAGAAGAAACTGCTGTTTAAATCAAAATTAACGTTGCGTTTATGTGTATTTTTCTCGAGAGTCGAAAAGTCGGCGCACGCTTCACCTTCCGTCTTTTTTCTCTCTTTTAAGCAGTTAATCAAAATCGACTTCATATTCACGTGTTTTTTCGATACGAGTGGAAGTCTCGACGCGCGCTTTTCTTCCATCTTTCTCCTCTCCTTTAAGCAATTAATCAAAATCGACTTTACATTTACGTGTTTTTTTCGGTACGAGTCGAAACCTCGACGCACTCTTTTCCTTCCGTCTCTTTCCCATCTTCTTCATTTTCTTGGCAACTGCGCCTCCGAATCTACGAAAGCGGGTCTCCAAAGCACCTATGCTAATTTCTCGTACGCGTCGTCTCGTCGAGTTGTTCGTCGTCCGCGATTTTAACTCTGGACGCAGGTTTGCGGTATGAAAATCGAGCCGCACGTCGCAGTCGTGAAAACTTCGTTTACCATGCACAAATACGTGTCAATAGGCGCCCATTCCTCGAACGCAGCTTCGATTAATTAACATCTCCGTTTGTTCGTTCCTTTACGACGCGCTCTTGGTACGAGCTCGAGACCGAAGACGATCGCTTGCCACCGCATTGACGAGCAATTACAATGCATATACGCACGTAGCGTCGGCCGTAATCACCGTGGCGAGCGTGGTAACTCTCGTGATGTCGGTCGTTACTCAATTTTGCACGCTGTGCATCGTCGATCCGGCCGTGGAGTCGCCTCGTTCGAGGGACTCGAAACAATCGCGCTTGTATTTACGATGTAACGTAATACAAAGGACTTTTCGCCTATCGTTATACTCAGAAAAATGTGAAAAAGGATCAAAATCGAGGTACATCTACGCACGTTCCTCGCGCGTGGATTTCAGATTTTAATGGCGGATGATCATCGCGTTTCGATCAATTCTTCATAAAATCGAGATATTTCGAATTCGGTTTCGGAAACTTACGCGTATCGAACGATCGCGAAAGTTCCTGCCCGGTTTGAAAATAGAGCGCGAACGTTTACGTTGTGGAATAAACGATTTTATTAATCGATTATGTAGTCGCCATTTTCTAAAATCGTCTCTCGACGTTCTAGAAGATGGCGGATTTTTTCGTGGGGACTGTACCGCGCGATAAGGTTTTTGACGTCTCTCGACGTCGATCGCCAAATTTATATCGTTTACGGATATTCTTTTGGTCACTTTGTATTACGAGTCTTTTGCCCTTGCAACGGACTATGAATGGGGAACGTTGTATTCATATCGGGTTACGACTTTGAAATACTTTCGTCAAGAATTTCGTTTACTTGGATTTTCCTTATAAACTTCGTTACTCGTACATCGTAGCATCGTAAATGACTTTTCTTTCTATCGATCGTATCGGTTTCATCCCCTGAAAATTATGTTGTAATGCAATCTCGTAAACCTGTTTACCTATTCTAGGTGTCACTAGTTACAAATAAATACCTAAGGTTGCCTGAAATGCAGAAATAATAATAGTAACAATAAAGAAGAATGATAGAAAGACTCGTTTTTAGCCTAGTTACGGTTAGAAACGTATCGTCGCCTTACGTCTCACGTTCCACGACGAATTTATATCGCGATTAACGCGGTTCTTAGGTGCGCGCGCTGCCATCTCCGTCCCGCGTCTATTTCGTCCGTTTAAAATTAACCGCGTCGTCATCGAAGGAACCGACGATGCGTCGCTCTCTTCGTCTTCTTCTTCTGCTTCTTCTTTGCCTCGTCGGTGACTTCGAAACGGTTTGGACGAGGGCCAGGGCCGTTTTAGAAAGATCTCTTCGTCGTCGTCGTCGTCGTCGTCGTCGACGAGGAAGAAAGAGAGGCACGATGACATGCGGGTGGAGAAGAAAAAAATTGCCTTCGTTGCTGCGCGCCTCTCGAGGCGTTGCGATTCGTTTCACCATCGATGTGTGATGGTGGTGGTGGTGGTGGTGCCGCTGCAGACACGCGTCTTTTCTCGAACGAAGTCTCGCTTCTAACGAGAAACAGAAACTGTCTTGTTCGACTGTGTTTCGTTTTCCACGATATAACGAAGATAAATTGACGTTTTGTTTGCAGCCTTAAGTTTTCATTGGTTTGAACAAATTTAAAAATGTTTTCCAGGATTTTGCGAGTTTCGGCTGGTCGATTTCTTCCTTCTTTTCGTGGACGAGCGCAGGACCTGGAATTCGGATAGGACTTGGAAATTGGGTAGAACTCTAGTAAAATTGTTGGATGCCAGAAAACAGGGTTTCTAGCGTTTCGAAGCTTTTCCGAATATTCTTTAAAAAAGTTAGTTCAGAACGTTTGTTCGTACCTCGCCGAAGGTTCGTTCAAATGGTCGAAAATATCTTTGGAACGATTTCACTTTAATTTTTAAACACGACGAACAATAGGCGCGTCCGTCGGATTCCTTTGGGTCGAGGGTCACTCGGAGACGTCGTGCATTTCGTGGACGTTGGTTTTATGTCTTACAGCGCGCGTCGTTCGCGTTGTCACCGGCTGATCAAACGCAATGGAATAATAATCGTGCGATTACGCAATGTGACAAAGTGAAAGAAGCGGAGGACGACGCGACGAAGGATCATACGAGACGTTTTTAACGTTCCTCGCTTAGACTCGAGCCGCGTCCTTCGCGACGTTTCCTCGGTCACGTGTCGCTTTTCTTACGTGCCTACGTGGATCGTGACGATGAGAAAAGCTGCCATTGCGCGTCATATTTGTGCGAGATTTCAATAAAAAAATGTGTGAAATACACTTATTTCTTATCGAACGAACGTTTCTAAGGATATTTTAACATCGCGATGTTTTAACTCTTATGTTGAAATTACGAGCCAGACTCCTAATGGCCGTGTGAAGACGTTTGCAACTACGACTCCCGTTTGCGGTTTTAAACGTCTTGCTCGTATGCCATAAGACAACATGGTATCTTTAAATCTCATTTTGCATTTATTTTGATCGACTGGAAAATCGTACGATTATCGGCTGTTCATTAATCTCCCGTTCTTTTTTATCTTTAGTTAACAGCGGAGTCTCGTTACGTACTGATGCGGGAAAATTGTAATAATCTCGAAGGATTCGTTTATGGACCCGTTTATTCTTTTTTCAAGTGAGCATTATTAATTTTTATTATTTCTTATTTTCATGGTATATCATTCATTTTAGGATTCATGCGTCGCATGCTATAGTTCACGTTGAGGGCATCATTGTACCTGACCTTTATCAACGAAGAGGAAATCCAACGAATGCACAGTCGAAAATTCAATCAAATCGGGAAGTCTAAACTTTCCCGAAAAAAACCTTTGCTCCTGAACTCGATAGGCCCAGTAGGTTGAAACGGGAGTTATAAATTTTCTTTTCCACTCTGGTCTTTTTCGATTGTCGGATTATTGACCTGCCTCAATTTTATCGCTGAACATTGTGTCGAGGTCAATAACCCGACAGCCTAAAAAGTTCGAGAAAGATTCGTTTGTTTATCTGCGCAAAGGACATAAACAATATTTGTTTCTTTTGTTGGTTTCTCTTAGAACCTTCCGAATTAATAAAACGAAGAATAATTCCTTTAATTTTTCGGTTACTAGAAGAAACCAACTGCATCTATGCTAACTGCGATGCAACGGTCACCACAGGTTAAATGGTTTGACCATCCAGACCTTTAGGGAATTGGTTGAAACACTTTTGATCAGAGGAATTCGCCCAACTTCGACGGAGCGTAGCTGCAGCCAAGGTGTTGCTTTCAATCCCTGTCTTTTAGGGATGATTTATCTTTTAAGACAGACCCAGACTGAGTATCGAGGTTATGCTTTCTCCATTACGTGCTGAAAGCTAGCGGATAGCCGGTGGGAAGGGGGGAAAAACTTTGGATTTTAGCTTACTTTCGAAGGATCTACGTTCACCAATCTATTTTGCATATCGAGATGCCACCGGTATATTTTGAATGCGCGGTGAACGCGTAGCGATGGCAACGTTTCAAACTTTCGTGGCTCGAGAGAAAGCAAGTTGTTAGCGCTGTTGCGCGCTATACTGAAAATAAATTCTGACGAACTTGGCGGAGAATACAATAAACGATCCCCGCAAAATGCACTCTCTCGTGCGCGGTAAAGCTAAGATAGCGCGACCTCCTCATCTCCTTTAGCATCAGAAAAAGAACTTCGTAATTTTACTCTCTCTTTCTCTCTCTCTCTTTCTCCAACGCGAAATAGAAATTCGACATCGTGTAAACTCGAAACGACCATCGGCGAACCGCGAGAATGACGTTTTACATTTTCCCATATTTTCGAACTTTTCTCAACTTGTTCGTCCATCTTAACGCATTAGTCGCCAATGTCTCGATTTTAGACCACAGATTGATGATCATCTTTTATTTTTAAATGTACATTAAATAAGACATTAAATCCGCTTCTCCTGCAGTTCCTAATTCTTCCACTATTTCTTCTATTATTCTTCAAACGACCTAAAGTAATAATCGTTACGACGATACTCGTTAATTCTTGCTCGACAGCTCTTTGGGAATAACTTTTATTTCTTACATTGCCCTACGTAGAAGAATTATTTTCGTAGAAATATCATTTTGTTTTGGACTTCTTTCGGAAAATTGTAATACCTACATACGTACATACTTATCTATGCACACACTCGTCACTCACCGTCTTCATTCTCACCGCGCTATAAATTTACGGAATCGAGGGAGTTTACTCAAGAGGACGGTGCTCAGCGCGTACTTTTCGCACGATAAGAATTCACGGTAGTCGATAGATAAAACTTCCATCGTTCGACGATAGCAGCAGCAATATAACGATGGTAATGGCGCGACTAGGAACGACGAGGACAGCATTAGGCGCGATGGCGCTTTTTGGTTCTCGACGGAGGGAGGGCGCCTTCTTTTTTTCCCTATCTTATCTGCTTCGAACGTAGGTATACCTGCGACTCGATGGGACGTGGCTCTTGGTAATGATCGTCGTCGCCGGTCTTGAATACGAAGCGCGACTAATCGTAGGTCTGGAAGGTATAGAATACTTTCCATAGGCATCTCCGAGCGTCTAATAATATTCTCGGCAAGTTAGGTTTCGCTAGAACGTTGGATTCCCGTGAGGAATGTAACGCAACGGCGATCGGTATTATCAGACGAAGACAGTATTTATTCAAAGTGCCATAAAGTATAATTGCGAAATTCTGTGACGATATTTTCAATCGTAAATTTTAGAGTCAGATACCAAAGTTTTTATGATCTTGCAAGGTAACTTCCTAGCGTTGAGTTTCGCTGAAATTTCAAAGAACAAATTTATTTCAAAGATGACACTGTCGTCACAATCGCAATACCAACTACGTAGACGAGCTGTTATTACTTCGTGGATCGATTACTTCCGGAAAATACTTACGGGTAAAATGGCGGATAATCATCGTTACCACCAATGTTCGTAAATCGATTCACTGGCTACTCCGTGGTCGCTATGTTATTTCTCTCTTCGTGCTGACAAAACAGGTTCTCTCCGTTCAATTTTACGGTCGTACGAAGCAAACCGGCCGAATTAATTCGAAAGTACGATCGAAGAATCGAAATTGCGCGAAAGGAACGTCGCATGCGGACGCGTTCGGAGCGTGTCGCGCTCGAATCAAGATGGATGCCGATTTTGGAACGTCGTGCGGTGTCTTATCGTAGAAATAAGTCCGCTCGAGTCCTGAAAATAACGAGGCAGCTGCGCGTATCCTGCGGAGTCTATCGCGTGTTCTTTCGGTCAGTCCTTCCTTCTTTCTCTACCTCTTCTCGTTCTCGTTGAAAAGCCGCTTCTCGCATCGTCGTTTCTTTTCGTTTCTCGCGAGACCAACACCACCATCATCACCAACACCAACACCATCACCCGTCTTTTCTCTTCTTACGTCGGCGTCGTTCCGTCCGGCGAGTTTTCAGAGGCTTCTTCTTGCGTGCGTACCTCCCCATCCTCCGCCTATCCTTCTCGTTCTTCGCCCTCACCCACGAGCTTCTCCGACTCCGGCTAACGAGTTTATAAAAATTATGTTACCATGGACGAGAGAGCGAGAGAGAGAGAGAGAGAGAGGGAGGGAGAGAAAGTAAAAGAGAGAAAAAAGAACGAAACTCAATCCCCGTTATCGTCGTGAATTTTATTCTCCCTAGCTTTTTTTTTATCATAAAGTACGAGAGGAACAATTTGCAACGCAATTACGTAGAATTCGGAACATTTACGTTTCCGCATTCCGTGGCAATCTGCGAACTTAAATTCCGTATCGAATTTGTCTCGTATCGATCGATTTACCGACCTAGGGATAAAATGGCGAATTTCTAACGTATATGTGATCGACGATCGTCGATATCGTAAAAATGACAAGACGAGGACGCGAGTACTCGGTTATTGGCCGTTTCTTTAAAATTCTTACGTATAAACGACCGCAGAGGGCGATGGTGCGATCGTCTCGTCGACAATCGCACGATTGTTTCCATTCGATCGACATTCGATAGTGCGTCGTTTCGCGTCCTCTCGTTAACGTCGTGTATCTTGCGGTCCACGACTCGGAATTACTTCGAGGGCCGAAGTGAGGAAGGATGAACCATGAACAGGCCACTACGAGTCTTGGTAAACGGGAAATCGAGCGAGGTAAGCCGATTTTTCTTCTTTTCATTTTCCGCGAAAATTGCGTCGTAATTTGGCCTTACGTCGAAGAACACGGAAACGATTGGGTTGGTTAGGGTGGGGGGGATTTCTGTCACGCGATACAAACGGTTTCTTCGATATTTTTGAAGTACAACGAAATTTCGTCACGAAAGAAGTCATTTTCGATATTCTTGATGTCGTCGATTTTGTACGATTTTGACTCGACAGACGCCGCCATTTTCGAAGTACAATAAAATTTACGCGTCGGTCGTACGACGAACGCGCGTCATCGCGAAAGAAGTCGTTTTTGAATTTTCCTATGTCGTTGATTTTATACGATTCGACAGTCGCCGCCATTTTCGAGATACGGTAAAATTTACGCGACGATCCTACGACGAACGTGCGTCATCATGAAAGAAGTCGTTTTTGATATTCTCGATGTCGTTGATTTTATACGACTCGGCAGTCGCCGCCATTTTCAAGATACGGTAAAATTTATGCGACGATCCTACGACAAACGCGCGCATCGCGAAAGAAGTCATTTTCGATATTTTCGATGTCGTTGATTTTATACGACTCGGCAGTCATCGCCATTTTCGAGATACGGTAGAATTTACGCGACGATCGTACGACGAACGCGCGTCATCGCGAAAGAAGTCGTTTTTGAATTTTTCTATGTCGTTGATTTCGTACGATTCGTCAGTCGCTGCCATTTTCGAGATACGGTAAAATTTAAGCGACGATCGTACGACGAACCCGCGTCATCGCGAAATAAGTCGTTTTTGAATTTTTCTATGTTGTTGATTTCGTACGATTCGTCAGTCGCTGCCATTTTCGAGATACGGTAAAATTTACGCGACGATCGTACGACGAACGCGCGTTATCGCGAAGCAGTCATCGGCTTCGTACGATTCTACGGTCGCCGCCATTTTCCAACTACAATAAAATTTACGCGAATTTTATTTATACAAGCTAAAATATCAACACGATCAACATTTTGTTTCCATGTCGTAACGTAAATAATTGTTTACGTCTTACTTAATGTTACTTACGACTGGACGTCGGACGATCGGTCATCTGCACAGTCTCGTGTGGCTCGTCATTACTTCGTAAGAATTATTCGGACAACGGAACTTTCGTATATTGGGGTATTCGAATACAGAAGGCTCTAATGCACGACGAAATCTACGCCTCGGTCGTACGACAAACGCATGTCATCGCCAGGCCTTTATGCAAGTAAAATAAGTCAGAAGTACGTACGTAAGTATGTGTAAAAAAAGCAAGACGTGAACGAAACGCAGCATCGTTTATCATTTTTACTCGCTACAATTTTAATGACGATAAATTAGCTTGGCTTTTTTCAAGGTTATCAGCTGTAAATTGACGACGTTTATCAGTAATATTAATTTATATGCGGAAGAACATCGTCCGATATTGCAAGATTTAATAACGGTGGATTTTAATTTATAACGTAACTTATAACGCAGAAGTCTCTATCGTCTTCGCGTAAAAATCTATGTATGCGTATCTATGTATATTACAAGAGCCTACCTTCACCTGATTTTTATCGACACCGATTGTTTATGCAGAGATAAGGAAGGAGGAATATGCATTATATTTGTGCATATGTCGTTCGAATAAAATGTGCAAAACATATGCGATATGCAAAATATGCAAAATAAGAAATATATTTTTAGAATCTCCTAGGGACGAAACAAATTTCTCTTCGAGTCCCATAACTTCACTTATTTCCCATAAAACGATGCATTTGCGTAAACATCCGTAGTTTAATCATCGCGCGAAAAGAGTCGTCTTTGATACTCTCAATCTCGTTGATTACGCACGGTTCGACGCCATTTTCGAAGTACAATGAAAAATGGACGCGCCAATCGCACGACAATAAATCGCGGAAATAAGTCGTTGAATTCGCCATTCAGTTTCCAGTTTTACGACACGGGTGGTTCATCGAATCTTTTATTTTATTTTATTTTGTTTTGTTTGCTTTAACGCATTAACCATTACGTTGGTCGCTCATGGCTGCAGATTGTTTTATCTATAATGTTTGTAGTGTTATTAATCGGAATGCCTCGAATGTTTCTAATTGTACAAATTGTACGAAAATCGTCGCTCAAAGATAAATATTTTTTGTTATTTTGAAGTAGAAACATTAACCGTGAAAACCCAGTTACCATGTGCCATTTTTTGTTCATATAAATGTTTTCTAATAACAAAAATAAAGTGAAATGAGATGAGTTTTCATAGGAGTTCTTATAATTGATTTACTATCAAAATGACAACAATAACAATTCATCGAACTGCGACGTTTTCCCTTTTTTTTATTTCTGTCTGCCAAGGTGTCTTACAGCGACCCTAAGCAGTATCAGTTCAGTTCGTAACCGATCATCGACGCGTGAACATCAGTGAAATAATATTCGTAATTCCGACGCGTGTTTTGTGTCGTGTCATGTCGCGTCGCGTCGCGTAGTGCAGTGCAATAAAGTGAAGCGTAGTGAAGCGAATTGCAATCATGGACGAAACTTTGAGGCGCTGTAAAATCGAAGACATGCCGACCAGTCGTCGCTTCTTCTGCCTCTCCGATATATCAGGTAACTGTACACAACCTGAATATAATTATATTTAAACTGTTATGTAATTTTGTGCAATGTATTTTAAAACAAAGAATGGCATATTTATCGACGTCGCAATTTACATATCGATGTCGTGTTCGTGTCGTGTTTATTGTATCGTTAAAATGGGTTCCTCGACGATAGCATTCCTTTAACTGGATTGTCTTTCACAGGCTATTTTCTCAAATATAACTAAGTATAGAGAAGAAAATATTAATTTATCCATTATGACTTTCTTTTAGTCGTTTAAACAATAATCAAATTCGTTACCAAACGATAGTCTTCATCGAAATAATTAATTTTTGTTAAAAAATCAAGTTCTCTGTCCCATACTGTTTGCGAATAATCTTACGACATCGAAAAGTACGCCAATCTGACTGTGTTCGTATAAACAACACAGAATTTTTCTTTTCAAGAGATTTAGAAATTGTGTGATTTATCGTTGTAGACGTTACGTTTGTTGTTTGTTTATTTTTTATTATCACTGCTTTCCCGAGGATCGCGTCTTTGACATATTCATACGACTATATTGTAAATGTTACACGAGGTGATAAATATAAACAAGAAATTATTAATTTTTCGTTTACAATTTTCCTTAATTATTTAGATACTAATGGAGTCTTTTGCGAAACAATAATCCAAATCACGACAGCCATAAAACACAGCGGCCTCCATGTTTCACCTAGCATATGTTTGGTTTTGTTATTCTAAATAACTTCTTTTTAATTAACAAAACCAATCCCTACGTATTACTTCCGATAGAATACATTACTCACGAGTTTTTAACGACAGTCGATAAGTTTTAATTGCACTTTTATATGCAACTATGTTTTTATTGCGTTCTCAATGCGTCTAGGCAGTCTATGCGTTCCGTATCTCCCGAATAGGGGCTTGCTTTGCGTCTGGCACTAAATATTATTTTGTCATTCCGAAAGAACTTTCGTGGCGTCTTCGACAAAACACGCGAATTTGACATTCAACGCGTTAATGCAAAGCAAAGCGTTTTGCAATCTGTTATCATCGCATTTATTTTATATTAGTTACATCCTTGATCGACGAAGGTTCAACGCTGTGGTACGACGACCGAACGCAGACTAGAGAGGGGAGAAGATGACAAGAAAGACAGGGAGAAAGATTTTAAGGTGTGCACGATAGACTCGTCGATACGCGTCAGATTTCTCTTCGCTTCTTTTCTCTCTTGGGCGATGCCAACGTTCTTCTCGTCGTAATTGTCGTCGTCGTCGTTGGACTCGCGGAGAATCTGTACACGCATGCGTGTAAGTACGTATTTACCTTCTTACGTACGTACGTATATTTTCGTCTTGCTCGTTTCATTTACGTTCCGTGGCACGACGAACGCTGCAGACACCTTTTTTAGCATTCTTCGTACGACAACGTGCCATGAAAGTCGTCGTCGTCGTGAAGTCGCGCCGCCGGCCGATCGTCTCGTTGAGTCGTCGCAACCCTCTGCTAAAGGCATACGCTGCGCCACGAAAGTATTCGTATGCCGTCGAACGTGCCGAGGTATTATTTCAGAGCTGTATCGCGTCCGTGCGAACGAATGTATACGTGCACGAAAGATGTATTATACATTCATTAAAAATAATCGTATTATTATTCGGACGTTCGTGCAACGAAGTCGAACGAGTTTAATTTCTTTCGTTGATTTATTACATCGTTGATTTTTGCTATTCCTATAGTATTACGGTGTGCTTGCCAGTCAATTCCGAAGAAATTTTCTTTACTTCCAAGAAGAAAAGAGAGGCACGACTTATCGTATGAGAAATTCTTGTTCCTTTAATTTTTGTATTAACCGGTTATGAGTTTTTTAAAAATTATCTTTGCACGTGTTAACAAGTTTGATGCCGTGGTTTTAAAAATATGAAACTATTGTCGAATCTGATTTTTATTTATAATTATTTTATACTTTTTCTGTGTGATATTCAGACGTCGGTATGAAAACTTATTTTACGATCGCGCTTGTCATAATAATATGATGTTTCACGCCTTTTATTAACATTGGCATGAACGAAAGCTTTGTATATCAAGAAACCGTTAGAAATAAACGAGATAAAATTGATATTTTCAAATATTTTTTTGCAATAAGTAGATTGCAATTGATATTTGCAAAAGTACGAAGTATGATCTGCGATTGTTGATTGGAGCAACGAGGGTCGATACGAGCTTATGCAACGCAATGGACTTAAGTTTTAGACTCTTCCCATCCTACTTTCGCGTACAACTCATTAAATGTTTTTATTTCTGTCGTGCGTTTTGTTATCTGTAGATATTGGGGTCGAGTATTGGTCACTAACTCTTCCAATGGCTTGAGTCATTACACCGTAGCCATTTTTCACTCGCTCGATATCCTACTTATTATCCACGTATACATATTCAGGATCATTCGAGAATCTAACACGGGTATCTTATCAGTCGTTCGAACACGGGAACTGTGTTACATAGGGCGTGGAAAAATGTTAAGTCCTTGGGCGTATTCTACGTAAAAAGAAGTTGCCGTTATATCGTTCTTCACCTTGAATTTCAAGGACCAGTTAAAAAGCGTCAAAGGAACCATGAATTGTAATTCTGAACGACTGAGTTCTACCGCTACCACCGAGTTAAATTAGTGATCCAGTGATCAGTGATTTTTAATAAACTGACTACGACATCGTTGTCAATTTCGTTCTTTAGAGAGAGAGATATATAAAGTGTAGGAGAAAAGAGAAGAGACAATGTCACAATTCTTATCGGGGAAAACATCGACGCCATTATATTTTCGTTTGTGAAAGATTTTTATCGTTGCGCGAGTACGTGCAACCTGTGCTCCCTCGGTGACTAAATATACATTCGAAGAGTTGCTCGGTGATATGTGAGAAATCCTAGCGACCACCGCGCGCGAGAGCCACAAATGTAGGTGTATGTATTCTAGGTATATCGGCCATTGGGGTCTGATTACGATACCTTCGGTTACGTTGATTTCGTAATCGTGTCGTCGTCGTCGTCGTCATTGGATTACTGACCAACCAAGATTTTGCATTCTTAGGGTTTCTCAGAGGTTTCTTATTCGTCATATGACTCAACGGCGAATATTAGCTTCCTACGGGGACGTAGATCCACGTACGCAGTCCGTTATTAACGAGACACGAGAGTTTCGTTGCGTCTCACGATCTTAATACATCGATTGCCACGCAAGTTTTCCGATAACTGACGATCCTAACGAAGTCGTTCGAGGAATAAACGATACGGAGGACCCAGCCAAGCAGCGACACGAACGTTCAATGCCTAATTCTAGGTCCCACGTCTCGATGCAAGTTACAAGCCAAATAAGTTAGCGACGATGTTGACACGATAACGATAACGATCCATCAGTATCAATGAAATTTTCGGCCTCCCTGATACTTTACGCGTTCGCGTTGCTTATCTCTCCTCGACAATCCATCGCTGATGCCGACCGGCGGGTTCCAAAACGAAAAGAGATTGGCAAAGAAGCTAGCTCTCCTTTTCTTCTCCCGTTTGCCCCTCCTCCTGGTGAGTTTAACACGCTATGTAATATCGCGTAATTCGAGTCGTAGCTAATATGTATCGTTTGCAGCGACACCGTCAAGTATGGAGTTTCACCGGTGTCGCGCGACCTACGATTTATCCTTCGCGACACGAGACCGAAACACCCGACTTCGATACCTCGATAAGAAAAGCAAGGAGATGGATGGACGCTTCGGTGGAGTCGAGCGATTTGGCGCGCTGATAAATCGTCGCTGGCCATTTTGGTCCCCACCTTTGGCATCGTCACGCTCTACCTTCCATCGTATCTTCGTTCCTCGCACCTCGGACACCAAGTCCTTCGGGCAAACGGAAGCTTTTTCTTCAGCCACGCCCATCCCCTTGCCTCCGCGCGGCGCAGGCCGCGATACCAGCGGGATTTTATCGATTCCACCGCGGATTCCACGGTTATCCGTGGGAACGTCGTGGCGAGAATCTCGACCGCCGGATGTATCGCGAAATTCAAGAGAACAGGGGCAGACTTGTCGCGCGAAAATCCCGGAACCATCGACGTACTTGCGCTCGTGCATACGAAGGAACTCGGTAGCTTGCTCCTAGGAGAGACTTTTGCGAACTCGCAAGTCGATCTTCTCGCGGACATCTCGATGGGGTCCACGACTGGTGGTGTCGAGGCTTTCTCGACCTATTTTGGATCCGAATTTCAACTTGGGCGCATAGTAGCGCGGTTCCGCGCGTCGCAAGAGTCCGGAGATCCGGGGATCAAGTTCGAAGCTGAATCGCTTTGAATGGGAGGAAGGAAGAGAGAAGGCGTTTGCGTCTGTGGCGTGTCGTGTGCGTGCTAGAGGGAAAGAGAGAGAAAGAGAGAGTGGTAGGAACAGGATCGGGACGACGGACGAGGAAGGAGAGGAGGAAGAACGAGATTCTCGACGTAGGAAGGCTCGCTCATCGACGACAACGAACGACGACGTTGCCGAGACGTCGCCGGTGTGGAGAGACAGGGTAAGGGACAGGGAAGGGCCGAGGGCCCTTATCGTAAGATCGCTCGATAAATTATTGCTAATTAAAGAAAAAAGCGTAATGATCTCGACTCGATTTACGTCGCGACCATGGCGCACACGCGTTCACCCAGGGACGCACCTAGCCTATCGATATCCACGTGTCGTCCGACGATCTTCCCTTCGAACGTTCCTTGCCTGTTTTTCCTACTGTCCAACCATCGTTTCGACGAGTCCCAAGCTTACGTCGCGTTAGGATCGATCGTCGAAAATATTTATTAGGTCATCAAAGATGAAATTTGTAGTTAGTCATTTTTCTACAAATTTCTGCAAAATTCATCCTCGACGACCTGATACGAGGAGCAGTTGAATTTTAACTTTCTTTCGTCACGATGATGACTCCTAGGAAAGGGGGGGGGGGGGGG
>JAITYT010000330.1:947503-960064 GCA_025433975.1 Liostenogaster flavolineata
CAAGCGTCGTGCTTCGACTTCGATGGCAAACGTTCGAGTAATCGCAATATATTCGAACATTCCGATATCCAAGATTGGTTCGATCGTGATCGTTGGAGGGAAGATGGAAAATTTTGAGTCGGCAGAAAAGGAATTTCGGTTTTCATAAATAGATGTTTTTTTTTTAATGGCTTCCGTCAATGTCACGATTATGAGTCACGAAGTTACCGGAAAAATGGCGTGAGATCGTCGAACAAAATGGAAGATATACGTTCGTCGCGTCAAAAAATGGAGTTTTACTTTTAAAAACCGAAGTTAATTTCCTGCCAACCGAATAAGAAGGAGAAATAAGAACTTTTTCCACGAGGTGTCGTCAAACGCGTCGAAATTGGCGAACGACTCGTTCTCGTGCAGAAGCAGCTACAGCCGATCTCTAGCTCTTGGGAACGCACAAGGAAGGGACCATAAGAAAAAGAAGAAGAAGAATCGGAGGAGGAATATCATTAAGGCGGTAATGCATTCGAACCATCATCGTTGGATGGCGATGGTTGCACGGGTGCCAACGTCGGATCACAAAGAGTCAAACACGTACGCCCACAATCCTTCCAGGAAGAGAAAGAACGAACTCGCGAACCCATACGACTTCGCCCAGGTATATGCATTTATATGCAGTGACGATCCAAGACGCGCATGCGCTTGCACATTTGTATGCTGCGCGGATCCCGCATTCGTGTGAATAATCGACCGTCGAGAAGGGTCCGTCCACGTGAAGGTGGATAGTCGGATAAGTAGTTCTATCGCGATGCGATGACGAAAATTTCGATGGAGGAAGAGGCAGAGATCGACGGTGTGGAAGGTAGAGGGAGAGAAGTGGGAAGAGGCCAGCATCGCGTGGTAACGCAGCAAGGAGAACGAAATCGACCATGCGTGCACGTACGTAGGTAGATATACGTGGTTAACGTATTACAGCAATCGAGTAAACCCGTTTTAAAACGATTTCGACGATTTAAGATGATTCTTTCTTTCTCATTGAAATGATTCGAAGTAATGGAGTGCACTCGTTACGTCTCGTCCCCTTCCGCTTCGTTTTTCTTCCTCTGGTAGCGGAGTCCCGGTAAAGAACGAACAGAATCGGTCAGTCGAAAGGATTCGATGGGTGTTCCTCTGTGTTTCCCTTTCGATCTTTCCAAGATTTTAACTGCCTTGTCGTTGCCAGCAGTTTCCGACGCCGTTCATCGAGAATACTAGGATAGATATGCTCAGGTTAAATTCCACGTGAGATAAGGCCGAGATTGTAGATAAGGAAAAGAGTAAAAACAGAAAAAACGAGATACAGGAAGGCGAGGTCTCACCCATCGACTAAATCGAAACGACCCAAGGTAACAACAACGTCACGCTGCTACGAATTTCCTCTCGTTCGAGATATTCCAACCTAAATATCGGGTTGACCAGAAAGTAACGTCGTTTGTCACGAATAGCTTTTTGTGCTTTTTTTTGTTTGTTTGAATGACTTTGAGTTACGATCGTGAATCATAAAGTTGCCATTCCGTGACGCGTTTATCGCACGTTGGCATTGGAAAATGCTCCTTCAGCGCGCACAACGAGTCGAAAGGTTAAGTTTCAGCCGTCGGTTGGAGCCTACGTAATCACGTGCTCTCTGTCGCGGGCAAACGACGGTTGTATGGCTCGCCTGCGAATCACCAAAATGCGCTGCTAATTAACGAGTTCGTTGACCCCGTCGGAGTGACGACACGTTATGGGGTTGCATTAGACAGGGAGCTCGGATCGGCGCTCTCAATCTCGATGTCGAATCTCCTACTTTCACGAGTTTTCGGCACGCCTTGTTCATCGGCCGACCGCTTGGGAGCGAAGATAGCTGCCAGGAGGAGCTGGATTTTTTAACGCGGCACTATCACACTATGTGGCGTGACGAGAAAACACGACCACCGCTAACTTCATCACCAAAGCGCCAACCTTCCCCTATCATCGCGGCACAATATCGTCATCGATGCTAGCCATCGCTGCGTAGACTCGCTAATGGTGTCACGAACTGTCGCTCGATCTCCATTGCATTTATGTCCGCTATATATCGGGTGTCGAGAAAACATCGAGCCCTTTTGTCCTCAGAACTTTGACTTTGAAAGGCTCGATACTTTTTAGATTGGCCAATCTTTTAGATCGTTTACCTAGGTACCAGAAGTTATGGGTGCTGTGCAACGGTCTGATAGCTGCCACCGTTCCTCACGAGCGTTACGTTTAATCGGACGTTTACCGTACCGACTATCATCGTTGATGGGATCGTTGTCGATTGTAATTTGTCGTCGGTTGGTGCGATGATACGCTCCATGCTCGTAGGCTAACTTGCCCCTCTTCTTCGTCTTTCTCCTCCTCTTCCTCCGCTTCCGCCGTCTTCTTCTTCCAGACGTCGAGCGAGAGACAGCGTCGTAGCGATGGGTACGAACGAGCAGCGCGTCGAAACGTCGCTTGCACACCGCGAGCTTAAACGAACGAGTTGTGAAAGCTTCGTTCGAGGAAGCGAACGATGGTCAACTGTACAATCGATAGTATCGAAGGGATTTACGTGGATTTTCGAAGTGCCTCGAGGGGTTTCTCTTTCGATGGTTTTGGGTATTCTATCAAGCGGAGAAGTGGGAGAAGAAATCGATCCAACCTGGGGCTCGCGTAAACAAGGCTGATCGAACTTTGAAATTCCTTCGCGGAGGAATAGATTTAAATTGAACGAAGAGTCGGTAAGGGTTGACTTTCCGTCAAGCAAACGAGATCGTTCGATGGTAGAGTTTCAGATTTTCCCTCGACTGTGGCTGTCCACGTCGCGAGTCCAGCAAGTTCTCGCGAGTGACGCGTGCCAACACCCCTGCAGGGCGCGGCTCAATCAATTACTATAACCAGGGTGCGGTCACGTTCCCCCGCGACGGTTCCAGCCCCTGCCGCGTCCTAGCCGCCCCGTCATGGCGACGTAAAACGGTCTAACAGCGAGGGGACAACCCAAACGAACGGACCTTTTCCTTCGACCGGTCGTTCTTCTTCTATTGCTCCTCTCCTTTCGCGATTTCGTGCCTCTTTTACGAACATCGCTTTTCATCGCGGCACTACGAGAGAAGGGCGACAGAGGGAGGAAGAGCGAATAATTTTGAAATTTATATCCCAAGGATGTAAATCCTTACGCATGGAGTTGCACGCATCTGGAGAGATGTTAGGCGGTGTAAACATTAAACATTTTTTTGAATAATTTTCGCGTAGCACGAATCATGTTTAAGTTCACTTTTGTCCATCAGTCTTGCTGTACCGATCGTTGAAACCTGTATTTTTAACACATTTTCGCCGTGGCTTTGCTAACAAGTATTTCGCGCGAATTTTGCGTGCTTTTGCTTTCGACACCATACGTTCGTTAGCTTGTTACGAACGATGGTCAATGTTTTTAAATAACGATCGAGAACAGGCTTTTCGTGACTTTAGGAAATCAAAATCCAGTCGGAGAGGATGCCACGACGAAACACCGCGTTATACGGCGGATTTATCGGCCGAAGACAGGAATAAAAGATCTTTTATCGAGGTAAAACGTGGTACAGGTAATGGACGACGCTTTGCGTTATATCTTGCTTACGTTTGTACACGCGCGCATGTCAATGCTAATACGTCACCGTGAAGAATCGATGGACATCGGGAAAAGACCAGTATGCGTTCTACGCGCATTAATACGATCTAAGTTCTTGCGCGTGTGGAACGACGACGTTCCTCCTTCCCCTCCTTCCTCCGTTATCCTCCATTTTCTCGAGCTCTTTTCGCAACCAAAGGCGATTACCCGATTACCCCTTAGTTCCTTCCTTCTAGTTAGTTCGACTTACCACGCGTTGGCGCTCGACGATGCACCGCGTGACGGAAAAACGGGCTTCGGGCCCGTCTAAATATACGCGTGTACGCGCGGAACGCGTGACACTTGTTTCGTGTAAATCAAGCGGCGGCGGGGGTGGATGTCCTCCGTGCGAGAATCGCGCGTGAAACTGGTGGCAAGGAAAGATTAGGCGTTTAAGGGGGTCTGGTGATGGGAAGGGGAGGAGTGGAGCTGAAGAGCAACGACGAGCATCCATTTCTTCGTCTAAAATCTGACGAAAATCGATAAACTATAGATACATCTAATAAACTACACGTGTTTCGATTGTCCTTCTATCGTAGATTTCGAAGGTTGAGTACCATTTTTTCGCTATGGTTCTTTTTAAGTTCGTTAGAGTCTGTCGACGTTTTCCCACCTTTCCTGTTCGCGGTATTGGTTTCAACGGTGTTCGGATCTATTATCGCGTATTGGTGAAATTACGAGAATCGTTTGTCTATTTGGATTAATTTCGGCAGCTCCCTCGAGCAGTTTAGGCAATCCTTGGGCAAGTTTTAACTCTGTGTAATGTTCCGTATAATACGATCGCGTTTCGTGGCACCAAAATAGCACCAGAATTTGTTGTCATCTTTCTGCGTATTAATTACGCGTACAACGAACTTCGTCGAAAGAGCGGGAAGTTGTTGCGAAATATGTCTACTTCAATTCCAATTTGTAGTAAATGAAAAGTAAAGACCGCGACGTTTAATTTTACGCGACCACGCGTTCCTATTTTTTCTTATCTCTCACCTTGATCCCGTTTAGCTTGAATTAGGTTCGTTCGTGACTGATCTAACATTTCCCTGTATTTTGTCTAGAACAGTACTTATAAAATAGATGTACGTGTGTATCTAAAAAAAAGAAGATTAAATTATCGTAACACTGGCGTCCTCTTAAAATCACTTAATTTTACGCGTGTCGTCATTTTTTCCATCCAATAGTTTTTTCCTTGATAGTTCAATAATCTTTTTGATATTCGGAACTCAATGAGACGTTTGCAAAGAAAAGATCTGTACCTTAGTAGCAGAAGATATCGTACGCACGTTCGTGCAGTGTTAAAAAAGAACTTAAATATCTTGGATAGATACGTGTACGACAATATCGTGCTATTGAGTTAGCTCCGCTCGTTGAATGATCCAATGTTCTCCGGAAGGGCTTTCGAGTGCGACTCTCGAGAGCGACTCTCGAGAGTGACTCTCGGCGAGTAAGGAAATTGCATTGGAACACGAGAAGCCCTTAGAGAAATTTTCTCTCGAATGGAGACGTCGGATCGGACTATACTCTATAGATAGTTCGCGAGCGTATAATTGGCGTAGAGGAGGGAATTTTTGCAGACCGTGAACGTGACTGCGGCGGCGCGAGGATGAAGAAAGAGAAGAAAAGCCACGCTCGCGGCTGGCAATGAGAAGCTGGCAAAGAGGCGTGGAATTCGTCGATAAATTATATTTGTCGCGTGAATCACTGAGCTGCGGGGCCACTCACCTACATATCTATGTATAACTCCCCCTCCCCCTCTCTCTCTTTCTCTCTCTTCGATATCGTCGAACCGAGAATATCTCAATCGGCGGGGAACTTTCGCATTTCTCGTGTTGAAATTCAATTTCTTCACGAAAAGAGAAAGAATCGCTTTCGAAGTTTCGATGTGGAACGCGACACTCCTCGAAGCGACGAGGAATAACGAGGAAAAGACGGGATTTTTTTTCTTTTTTACCGCGTATGGAGTTACCTCGAAGTGCCGGGCGCCTTTCTTTGCCGAAGCCGTTTCGCAAATACGTTCTGCCGAGCGGCGCTCTTCCAGGAGAAAACACTGCTTGCTAGAAGCGAAATACGCGCGGCGGCTCTCCCGTCGTAATCTCGGCGGCGATCGAAGAGTTTCGTGAGCTAGCTGCTGCGTCTTCGAAGGATCGATCTTTGCCACGATCCTTCGACCGGTCCTTCGGAAATGTTTCATCGAAGATGGTTCGGTCGGTAGACAGAATCGGTTTTGATCGACGATGCTTCTTACGGCCGAGAAAATGTAGATTTGGTCTTGCTCGGGGACTTCGTGCTCACGACGCACAAAGGCGATGGTAATAAAGTTCCTTTCGAGAAGAATGCAAAGGGGAAGAGGAAAAGTCGTGGAGGGAATGGCGGAGTGACGTGCCAGGTACTGGAATCGCAGTTTCTCTGTTTAGCGCCTTAAAGGGTTTCGATGTTTCTCTACACGAGGGGAAAGATCCTGACGTTTGACGTTTTTCGAGCTGAGCTTTGCGATGATCGCCTAATACTCGAACGACGAAGGAAAGAAAAAAAAGCGAGGAATAAATTTTAACCGGTAAACTTCCACTAGCGACTGCCAGCACGAACGCGTTTCGTACTTGGGATTCGTGACGTTTTAAAGGGATTGGAAACGACGAAAGTCTCCGAAATCCGATAGCCACGTTACTCGCGGAGCTACCCCGAAGTACAGAGAACAGAGTTCAAGTTTAGAGAACGCGTAGGAACTAGGCTAGAGAACCCAAGTCCAGCCTCAGACTCCGGATTTAGACCTTAACACTGGACCTAGTCGTCTCGTTTTGGATTGGAAATCTACCGCGCGACTGTTGCCTTCGGACTGGGTCTAAATCTGGAATCCTTCGAAGGCAGGCCGAGCGCCGATCGATGCTTTCGTGTCTCACGATACACTGTCGGAGCGTTCATGCTACTCTCCCTAACTTTCTTGTCCTCTACTTCGAACCAACCCACGAATTATACATATTAAATTTGACGAAGTCCGCTGCTACCGGAATTCAGCCCCGAGGGGCAAACAATACGTTCCGTGTTACGCGAAGCGACGTGTGTCCGCACGAATAGCCACGCTCGTAGATCAAGCCTATCGCTCGCACCCTCTCCCGCCCCTCTTCCTCTCACGCTTTTCGTATTTGATCAACGATTTTAGACTAATGAACTCCGCTCGAAGGAATTAATTATACGACCGTACCCTCGAGCACGCGAAGGTCAACGACCGACGCGTTACCTTCATCCCAACCTCTACGTGCTGAAGTTATCGCTCGAACGAATATCAGGGCGGGCCCCCCCCCCTCGTTCTCCCTCCTCTACCCGCTCCTCCTCATCCTGGTTTTCCTCCTGGAGACTTTGCCTTAATAACCATTTCTTTCTAAATTCTCGCGCCCTACCCAGGAGTCAAGATCGAGCTGGAATCGCTGATGAACAGCCAGTGACGACACACGGGAATTCTGACGATCACACCTGGAACCAAGAGAATCGTACCTGGACGCGCAATGTTGCGTTGAAACACGGTCCTGCGCCTAATTTCCAACTGCCCTCAGCTTATATTCAAATAGAGAGCAGTGTTCTAGCTTCGAGGATCCTTTCCAGTCCATTTATTTAGACTTATCCTATTTTAAAAAAACGATTGCATCCTCTTCTTCTCCCGATTCTTTCCCCCACTGTCCATACTTCTGTCCTGATCTACGAGTGGGAACGGAGACGGACGATTGACGGGCCTTCCTAATCGACAATTCTCTCCGATCGGACCTGGATCATCGGATTCCTATCGATCTCGTTGAAACGAATGATCCACGACGAATGCCAAAAGCGGATGCCGCAGTGGAAAAAAGAAAAACGACGATGATCGCTCTGGACGAGGATCTCGCTCGAAATTCCCTTGGAAGCGGAGGGTCTCGATCAGATCGTAGAGGCGATTCGAGCGGCGCGCATCGCCGATGAGAACGTGCGTCCGGTATTCATGGAAACGAGGAGACGGCCGATGCTGCGTCTTTGCATAGGGGTCACGTACGATCTTTGGTAAAAGGTTACATAATGCATCAAGAGGAAGGGGGCAGGAGGGGGGGGGGGAAGGTCGACAGTCGGGACAAACGAGGTTAAGTCAACGATCAAGCGTGCATCGCTTACTTTCGAGTTCTCCCAAGGAGTTCGAGAACCTTTAGAAGCTAAACTGTTGTACCGTTGCGACAAATAGCCTAAAAAGGCGGCGGGACTCTGTTTGAGTCCCTCTGGACGATTTTCCGCGGGATGTTCGATCGGTTCGACTTCGTCGGGGTGGTTGTCGTGTTGGATGTATCGCGGGGAAACGTTGGATTTTTCACAGAGGGTCAATGTCGTTGCGTGATTCCACCCGGTGGCTCGTTATTGACCCTTGCGCCTGGGCGGTCGATAACGTCGCGCGATGATATCGAGCATTTTCGTACAAGGTGAAAAATGCGACATTATCGACTCAAACGGGCCTAAAAAGACCACCGTACGTCATCAGCTGCGTTGATCAGAAACGAGTTAGACCGATAACTGACCGCTATCGTCATGGGCAGACTATCGACGATAAGCGTTGAATGTCTGCAAAATGTTGCACTCGCGGATACGTTAAGCGCGTTAGGCGTTGCCAAGTGCCTCGTTGATTCGGTTATTGGCGAATAGACGACAACAATATCGTCGCCGATGGCTGGAGCCTCGACTCTAGCCGAAGGAAGTCGAGTCGTTGCGATAAAACGGGAGAAAAAAAAGAGGAATCGAAATCCGTCCTTATTTCTCACACGGTATATGCATCGACGTGACGCAACGACGTGACGTCGGAAAAATGAAGCGAAGTCGCCTATCGTACGGGAGATTATGATGTAAACGGCGCGATTAGGCGCTCTGGTCGCGTTTCCACGCGAAATATCGACGCCTTCCTGTTCGATTTCGACTTCCATGTGTTTATCTTCCGTCTCGTGGTTACGTCTCGATCGAAAATAATCAATCGTTCGAGGAGACGCGAGAATAGGGGCGAAATAAAAATGGCGCTTCGTTGAAACCAACCGATTGGAAAATTTCGCGTGATAAAAGAAAGAAAACAAAAAAGCGTAAGTAAAGGGTGCGCCAACTTGGTCTAACTGCTTTCAGTAACGTATAAATTTGGTGGGGTTTATTTTTTAATTATTTTTTTTTTGCAGATAATAATTAATTTATAAAAATTCGGTTACATAGCCAAGTTCAAGAGTGAGTTGAAACTATTGAATTTTATTAGGTTTCGGGACGATCTATTATTACGACATCAGTCAGTCCGTTGATCAGTTTCAGGTCATGGTCAGTCATGGTCGGTCAGTTGGTCAACTTTGTACGTTAGAGATCTCTACGTTTCGCGATCTTTCGTCGTCGATGGGATTACAGTGGCGACAGTAACGAGAAACCCTCCGAATAGAAGGGCGACGATTACCGTGACCCCTTTTCCCTCGATGCAGGCAACTGCAACGCGTGTCTCTTCGTTTCTTTTCTCCCTCTTTCTTTTTTCCCGTTTTTCTTCACTCGCGGTAATGGAGCGAACGGGATCCTCGTCTCTCGTCGAATCAGCTCGCGTTTCGTCTTCGCCCTTCCCTCCTCGCTTCACCTTTTCTTTTGACTTTCTGCTCCTCTCTCTCTCTCTCTCTCTCTCTCTCCTCTTTGGTTATGTTTTTCTCTCTCGGCTCGTTCTCGTAGCGCTCCATCTTTTACGAGCGCCCATTTATAACGTGGCGGGAGAGGCACTCGCGTAACGAGCGCACGGCGCCCTCGCTTCTTCGTCTTCTCCGGGTAATTAGTACTACCGACCGAAATTTCGTTCGTGACGTCATTGGGTACGCCAAACCGTCTCCCAGGCGAGTCATCGGCGCCTTACCGAAGCTCAACCCTCTTAGTGCTACGGGCCGATGTATCGGCTTTTACATTTCGAGCGAAAAATTCAGCGCGTTGATTTATCCGCTCACACGTAGGCTATAGTTAACTTTAGATTCATAAACATTCGTCTCACAGATCGCGCAAAATACTTAAACACTGTGAATCTTAGAAAAAAAATATGTGTCTTCTGCGATTATAAAAATCATTGAAAGGTTCTGTTCTATCCAATGTAAAAAATTCATGCGTATCGATCGTTTCGCATCGTTTTCGTTTTCATTTCAGAAAATTAATGATTAATTAACAACTTTTTCAGATTTAAGATGTGTTTTGTTGCTTCTTGTATTTCATACAATAAAAATCGTCGATATATGTTCGTCTGAGAGACGATTGTTTATGAATAGTGCCCCATGCATGTTTATAAATCTAGAGTCAAAAGCGCTCTAATTTGTTGTATCAAGCACATATGGATATCTAACGCAATAACTTCATAATGTTTTGTTTTCCTGAGATGATAAATTTTATTAAAATATCTTTCGTATTTCTCGCTAGTAGAAATGACCGCTGGCAGAACGTCGCACTAAGGAGGTTAAGATCGCATCGTTAATATCGTGTCGCGGGTCCCATTTTTGGCGCTGGGCTTTTTTCGACAAATTTCTGACGAAAATCCAGCGCTAAAAGCAGGACGAAATTGTGCGTCGTGACGTTTTCAATCCGTTAGCAACGTGATGAAGGGAAGCGCTGACGTCTAGAAAAATTCTAACACTCGATCAAGAAAACAGACGGAAAGGAACGACGAGCAATCGGATTTCTCGGCTCCTGTTACTTCTTCGACTCGTCCGATTTTACCGATTCTCAAATTCGACGCTCGCATTTTTGCGTCGTTTCAATTTAGTTGGAAAATTATGGTCGATCAAGGTGACGTGGAATTTGGGAGGCGTGATCCCTTGATCGAAACGAGAAAGTATATATTTTTTCATTATTCCTCTCGAGTGTAAATCGCGGCCGATCGTTCAATTTAATGGGAAAATTATCGTCGATTAAGGCGTCGCGAAATTTCGGATACGTGACCCGTTAAAATTAAAACGAGAAAATCGAGAAAAAGGAGAAGAATCATTTTTGGTACACGTGGTAATTAAATTACGATCGTTTAACGGTGGACGCGTTCTTCGAATTCTTGTTACTTCTCTGATTCGTCCGATTTTATCGATTCTCAAATTCGATTTTAACAAATTATATATGTTGCAAAGCCATTTCGTTTTTTTAAAGAAACTTTTTTTGAAGAAAGTAATATTTTCAATTTTGTTCGATCAACTTTTGTCATCTTTCTGGCAACTTCATGATTCGTAATCGTAACGCTGACAGAAGTCTTTCGAAGAAACACACATAACGCCATTTATTTATTTTTTTTTGTAAAAACAGAAATTACTTTCTTACCAATCGAATATATTCTTGAGTCTCTCCAAAAGTCGATCGAGATCTTTTATAAAATCGATCTTTTAAAGGCGTCGATCGTGCGAATATCTTTGCGAAATAAAATCATCGAAGGAGTCAATAAACGAAAAATTCTCGAGAAAGTTACATAGTCGATCGAGATTCCCGTAGTTGGGATCGCGCGCATACAAAATGAGCGCACTGTCCGACAGGCGCACGTACACGAGTGACTCGGAGGAAGGAGAGCTCGCCTCAGCAATCGTACGCTCAATTAACGAGAAGACTTACAAAGCGATCCTTTCACGATCGATATCTCTGCGTGCGTCGATACGCATCTGCGACCCGTCTTGGCATTTAGATTGAAATCTTATGAAATTTGAAGGACCGTAGTGCGCTCCAGAAATCGTCCGTTTTTCATTCGAAATCGTGACGAGTGATATATCATCGACGTTTCGGCAAAATATCCTTTTTTCGATCCTTCAAATTCCTTGAGCACGTACAAAAACGTGTCTTCATTCCATAGAGTATCGTAATCTCTTGAAGAAAATCGATTTTCTTGAAATTATTAAGAAGACCAACATTTGTTTAATACGTATTGTTTAACAGATACACTAGTTGTTTAATGGATATCGATTAGAAAATCATCGATGATGAGGTTCATTAGATCGTCGACTCGAAATCGAAAATACGATATTGAGTTGTCCGGAAAGTTCGTGTCGATTTTCGTTTTTTTTAAATTTATTTATTATTTTATTATTTATATTATATTTTATATTTTATTATATATATTATATAATTAATTTCTTTTCTTAAAAAAAAAAAATTTTTCTTCAAAATCGGCACGAACTTTCCGGACAACCCAATATTATAAAATTGTTGATTTTTTAATTTGACAAAAAATACGACGTTACTTTACGCTTCCCCTGATATTCTCAAAATCGAAAGATGCGCCTGGGATCCTGTTGATCGATGGTAGGACAGAATTCGCGTGGAACGCGGTCGCGAACGAAAAAATTTCGAACGACATTTTACGATCGAACGCCTGGATTATCGAAGCCCATCTGGCGGTGGAGCGCCTTTACGGTCGTCCTTTCCTCCTTTTTACGTTCCTTCAGTCGCCTCTTCTCTCTTCGCGTTATCGGAACGCGCACGCAATAGGAAACGGTACCGTGTGCGTTCAGCTTTCTTTTCCTTCGTTTTCTTTTTCCCCTCGCCTTAATCTTTGCGTCCTCTAGACGCTCCGTACAATTCTATCTCGTTCTCTTGCCTCGTTTCTACCTCTGTTTGCTTCGTTCCTTCGCTGCTAACGTCGTGAATATCCTTTTTCTGTCCTTTTTTTTTCTTTCTTATTATTATTATCATTATTATTGTTATTTTCTTCCCTAACGCACGTAATCAATAACGTTCTTTATTCTTGCAACGGACTCCCCGGAAAATCTCTAATAACTCTCAGAAAGAATAGACTTCGTTTATGTCACTCGTCGATTCAGTGATCGAAAGTTGGATCGATCTTGTCGGTGCCAGCATCCGACGTTCGCGTTCGATAAATTGTTTTAAGAGAATCTTTATCGTTTTATCGGCGTTGGCGCTTGCCAAGGAGGAAACAAACGACGAGAGAGAGAGAGAGAGAGAGA
>JAITYT010000330.1:990251-1001428 GCA_025433975.1 Liostenogaster flavolineata
AGAGGAAGAATTAGTACGACTTAAGAAACTTGTAACGCAACTGTTTTCACGAACACAATTGCTGTCGACTCTCCTTCAGGAAGCTGGGATTTCTGTACCTGCCGAACCAGCTCTCGAAAAAATATCACCTTTGAAGTGGTCAAACAAAATCAACTTAGAAGATGTTGAAAAGTACTTCAATAACATTGAAGAAAGTAGGAATTCTTGATTCAAGTTATAATTTTGATAGTATTTTTATACTAGATTTTTGTAATTGTAACTAATTTGTAGAAAAACGCCCAGAGAAAAAGAAAAGAAAACCTAAAAATGTTAAAGTGCCTTCGAAAAGGAGATCTGTAAAACCATCCCAAACATCTTCCAAGAAATTGAAAGAATGTAATGTATCTAAGGAATCTAATTGTATTGAGAACCAGGAAAATCGATTAAGTTGCATCAATAATAAAAATGATAATGTAAATACTACGGACTCTGCTACAAATATCGAAAAAAAGATACTTGATCACCAAACAGAGAAAGGTAAATTAGGTTATAATTAATATCGCGAACTAAAGGCACGTATTTTAAGAAATACATCGTCATCTTTACATCTTTTTGTTATTTAGGATCTAGTCCTCATAATACAACAGTAGATACTTTAAACACTAAGACAAATATTGGTATGTACACGTTAGTAGTTATAACGATAATAAACTTTGTTTCGTATTTAACAAATCGTTAACGTATCTAATAAAAATAATTTTCATTTTAAGTATCACAAAAAGGAGAATTACACAAAAAGGTAAAGAAGAAAAGTAAGAAGACGAGTACAAAGAATGCCTCGGTCAAGTGCATAAATAATTCTATAACTAATATTACACCGAGTACTCTTATTTTATCCGGAGGAAAATTAATGCCCTTGGTAACTCCAATGACGTCGTTAACCTCGAATATAATGGTAAATACTCAACATCAATCAGTGAATCCCATTATTCTTAGCAATGCGCAACAGAATCAAATGATAGTAATGCAACCTTTGGCGAATCGAATACAGAATTCTGTAGTTTCTATTCGTAATCAAGCTGTAATTAATACCATTCAAAAAGTTAATTTGAACACAGTGCCAAGTATTAGGACGAATATGGTCGTAGATTCACAAAATTGGGCATCCAATGTGAAAAATTTAATTAACTCTACAAAAATAGGCGGTCATAAAGGTATTTTACCTAAAGGGAAAGAAGTTACAAAAACGACAATGACGTATAAAGTTCCCATTCCGGCAGTTCATAAAGAAAAAATTGAAAAGTCTAAAGAGAGTAATAGCAATCGAAAGGATTCCGAAAACAAATCTAAGATTAACAAAAACCATGGTAAAAGTGTGAAAAACCAATTGTCCGTACAAGAAGTTGAAACTAATGGAAATGAAAAAAATACACAGTGTTTGAACGACGTTACTTCTAATGAGAAAAATCCGCTTAAACGAGTTTTAAGTCCAGGAAATGTATCCCCCGACGAGCCCGAAGATAAGAAGCGAAAGGAAGGTGACATTGCAATTCCAAAAATTTTACAAGCGTCGACATCAAACATCGCAGAGTTTACTGCAACTTGCAAATCCATTGAAAGTTTGAAACATGTTATAGAAAAAATTGGCGATGATACAAATCAGGATCAGGACAAACATTGTACAACTACCATATCGAAGAAGGAAGAGACCTTGATGGAAATAAATGCGAAGAATACAAATCCATTGTCTTCCAGCAGTACAAGTGTCGAAGATGTTTCGACGTCGTCAAAAATAACACGCGAATTAAATTTAGATCCTTCATCGAATGATAACAAGGATATTCAGAGTGCATCAACAGTGACTTCAGTTTCCTCGAGCAATGTCATTAATAATAAACCCTTGACATCGACAACTGATATTTCCTTAGCAACTTCGTCTGACGAGTTTGATACTTCCGTAAACGACGCAGTAGCAAAAGTTGCCACTAATATAGAGTCTATAGATTCAAAATCGGCGTTAACTAAAGCTAACGAAACGGTTGTAGAAACAGTGGAATCTGACAAAGTAAAAGATGTCTGTAATCTAGATACACAATTTGATAGTCTTTTACGTGTAAATACGAAAGACTCGGAGATTGCAGAAGGAGCGGTAAATCTAGAAAATAACAAGATTATCTTGAATCTCGATACGAATACGACAACAACGATGAAACCTGAGTCGAATACAAGTATCGCGCAAACATCGGAGATTGTAACCACGTCGTCGTCGTTACTTTCTGTTACCACGACTGGCAATGAGATCAAAACGGTCAAGACCTTAAAAGACGAAGTATCAAAGTGCTTATCATGCAGTACGAATAATAGCTTTATTCCAATCAACAATAGGACGGATGCACTTCATTCAGATTTATCGAACGATATATTTGCTTCTCTACAGGTCCCTTCCAATTCTCACAATCCAGAATCAATATCGCCTACAGCAGCGTTTCTTATGGCATTTCCACTAGTATCATCTTTGAATGGAAAAACGGAGGTTCTTGATGAAGAAATGAAAGAGGATTTTAAATACCATAGTCACACTCCACCTATGCTTCTGCAAATTGGTACGATCGAGCCAAATAATTTTAAAATTAAAACAACAACGTCACCATCGTTCGAAGCGCTTCCTGAGAAACGTTTAAAATCATCGTGCGACGATAAAAGAAAAAATTCGCCTACGTTGGTTAATGAAAATGTTCAATCGGAAAGATTAACATCTACCGATTGTATATCAACGACGAAAGTTCTACCAAAAGTCGTAAACGAAGAAACGCTTAAAGAGCCATATAAAATAATTCAGTCTGCTTTAGTATCGACATTGGAGAAATCAGTGAGCTCCGCCAGTACTTTCTCTCGAACACCTTCGGTTTATTCTAATATAACATCATCCGTTACGTCTATCGTGCCCAATACGATAACGAAAGAAAGTAATCAAAATGACACAACGGTGAGAGGTCATAATGTTGTTAGTTCTGTTGGAAATGGGAATATTCTAGCGTCTCATGCGGGTGTTACTGTCACTTCTTCAATCGCCAATAAAAATGCGAATTGCACTACGAATTCCACTACTCAATCTTTACACTGTGATAATGTTAAATATTCTGAATCACAGAGCTTCCTTTCAAATTATTCGAATATGATAGACAGTAATCTTGGAACCTTGCATCATACTACAACACAATTTACAGACTCAACTACCTTGGGAGAAAATTCTAATCACAATAATAGAGGAACCATATCTAATACAACCAACACGTCTCAAACCTCTCTCGCTTCTCATCTGAATAATATCTCAAAGGCAACTAATTCTTCTTCTGCCCTGCAATCGTTACAAACTGAACATCCACATGAAATTAAGAATAAAGATACCCAAGAAAGTCGACACGTTGGGTACGTTCCGCAAAACAAAGATATGCTGATTAATTCAACTGCGATCCCCGATAATCGTCTGAATTATACATCACAAATGAATGAATCTCTTCCTACGTCATCTCAAAGTTTACAACAGAATTATACTACTCAAACTAAAGACCCATCGCTTCCAATTCCATCTTCCCAAAATACTCAGCCTATGTATAATACGCATACTAAAAGTTCTATTAACGTAACCATGCCGCATGGTACTGAACAAACTTTTGGCATACACGAAAAAGATCACATAGTTCAAAATTCTCATCATGAATATTCTGCAGAACAAAATAAAGCTTTAGTCTGTAAAGATTCTATAGTATATCCCACGGAGAATAACAGTGGGCATTCTTCTTCGCAGAATCAAAATTATTCGAAAATAAATAAAGATTCTACTGCAGGAGGCAACACTATCGTAGAGCATGATACAAAATTAAATCACGTTCTACGACCAAAGCAGGAGTCACAAGATCATAGACGTGAATCAAATTATACTTCGACAAAAAAGATTGATATTGATTCATTTACGCACACTTTCCCTTACGGAGTGAAAGAATCTGTAGGGACGCAGGCTGATCAAACTATTATGAATTCAAATGTTGAAAATATGTTTCAAGGGAAACGAGATGAATCACAACATTATGCACCTTTCCTTAGCAGCAAAGATACCAAGAAAACGAGTCCTACTTCGACAAATTCTATGACGAGCAAATCTCTCGTTCAAAACCCGCTTCTATCGCGCTATACGCAAGAACAAACTTCCTTTGTTACAACATCTAATTACGAACAAAGTCGATTGACAGATAATCACACAAAATCGACGACAACAGTTGCACATAATTCGTCTAATTTCAGTATTCTTTCATGGACAACATTTTCTCCGGTCAGTGGCAGTAGTAACAATAATTTGTTGCATTATGAACAAGGAACAAATCAGAATGATACTACGGAAGCAAAAACTATATGTGAAAACTATAATTACATCCCTTTGCATAAGGAAAATTCCAGTTATCCGACCGCATTAGCAAGCGATGGTTATTCGGTTAATTCAAATTTAACCGATATTGAAAAATCAAGAATGAAGTCTGAAATTGATGCACAGAAACAATCATTTGTCGATACAAACAAAAATAGAAATATTCAATCCAACGTTACACCAACGACGAAACAAAATCGTATGCACAATCAAAATCAAACTCAAGCCCAATCGAACAATAACGATTATAAATTTAATACCGAAAGTAAGAACAAGTCTAAATACGATTTGGATTCAGATTACATACAACACGAATATTCTGATATGGATCAACAACAGGCACAGCAACAATCGCAACAACATGGCCAAAAGAATCAGAACTTGTCTACCAAACAAGACAAGACTGTGTACCCAATGTCTAACTATGATCCTCAAGTTAGCTTTGATATATCTGACGCGACCACACAAGTGAAATATTCTTTAGATGCTTATGCTGGATCAAATTTTAAATATATTGATAAAATGCAACAACAGAGTCAATACAAGTATCAACTTTTGAATCAAACTCAAATCTCTGCTCTACAGCAAGATAGTACTATTTATAGCAGCGAAATTAACAAGCATGGACATCAGCAACAAAATTCTAATAAAACAAAAGCTAGTCAACAACAACATACTGTTAGAGCACCTGTAAATTGGATGATGACACCAGAAATTAAGCATAATACAAATATTACTGATATAATCTTGCCACCGATTGGTAAAGAGCTCGAATTTTGTCAAAACAATCTATTTACACAAACGCCTACTTATAATCAAGGAACACCAAATCAATTTTACAATAATTATGATGTCGCGGCACACGGTTTTCCTAATTTATCAGTTTTACCGAGCGAGTCGAAAAGAACTACCGAAACATTTTATTCGGAAGAACCATTTGCTTGGTCTCCAACAAAAAATACCGTTCATAATATTGAGCAAAATCAGACTGTGAAAGCTATCGATCAACACATCGTTTCTTCCACGCTTCCTACATTAGTTGGTGATTTAGATTTGGGAACAAACATACCGGAAAAACAAAATTTTCTATTTGGACAAATGCCATCTAGAATTCAGCCCGAACAGAATAAAGATTCAATTAAAGATAAAGATGGAAATGTTACTGGTCGAGATTTTCATACAGTTTTAAATACACAGAATGTTCAACATGCGGTACAAGGTTCGTCATTTTTATCTGTGAGCCAACTAGTAGAACAAGAAAAAGCAGAAAAGTCACAACAGCAGCAGCATCATCATCAACATCATCATCATCATCATCACCATCATCATCAACAACATCACCAACATCAACAACAGCAGCAACAACAGCAGCAGCAGCAGCAGCAGCAGCAACAACAACAACAACAACAACAACAACAACAACAGCAGCAAACTACTAGAAAACATCAAAGAAAAAGTAATACAAGTCCTAGGGGCAATAGCAAACGCCAAATAGATATCAGAAAGCAAACATCGTCGAATGATCAACTACATCAACGACATGAAGAACAAAAAACATCTAGTCATTCATTTCCAGAGCAAACGTATCAACAGGCACAACAAAAATATCAGCAAAATAATATCCATTGGAGAAGTAGAAATTGTAAGAGCAATTATACAGCAGAGGCATTAATTGGCACAAATTCTAGTCTTCACGATACCAATCACCAAGATAAACATGCATCGATAAAATTTGCATCTAGTTATCCACAGAATAAATTCCAAGGTAGTTTAACAACTGCAGATACGGTAATGCCAATTAATTATTTTTCAAATACGGATGATGGTGCAGGATATGGCCAGATGGTCAATCAAAATTTCAACTCGTACGCTTATTCTTCGAATGCAAACATGTATCCTACTTCAAATTTCATAACTAGTATTTCTAATACGCCGACTAATTATATGATGTCATTGCATGATAATTCCGAATACATGGAGACAAATACTTTCTTACTACCAAATGTGGCATCGTCCGCAACGACATCGACAACGACATCGACTGTAACAACTTCAACTGCCAATGTACTTGGAAATACAAATGCAAAAACCTCGCAGCATTATGGGAAGCATCAGAATTGTGATAAACGTTCGTATTCGTCGACCGCAAAAAAAGGCAAAAGAAAAGCTCTGGATGGCGCAGTACAAAATCTTGAATTTCCTCTTGCTGGTATAAATTCACCTTTAGAAGATTATCATCATTCGACTACGTTTCTACCACCTCCACCGCCTCCGCCTCCACCACCACCACCACCATCGCATGCTAATCCCCTTTATCAAAATCATGCTCAAGCAAACGTGTACACGAAAGCCGTGAATGGATTACCGCCACCACCTCCAGCACCACCACCGCCTCCGCCACCATCTGTAGGTGGAAATCAAGGTATACCAGCAGTAACTCCTGCAGGTTTTCCAGTAAATTCGAATATATCCAGAGGAGGGATTGTCTCTACTAATCCCATGACTATGTCTCATCATCCCTCAGGCACTAGTCTCACAAATTTTAATCTGAGTACGATCTTTCCTGAGATGAACGACAAGGTAAGTTTTCCTCTTTAATCACAATCTTTGGAACGCCTTATACGAACATATGTATTCTTTATAATTTTTAGATTACCGGATACAAATCTTCAAATGGAATAACATCTGGTCTCTCCCAATCATCAAATCATGGATCTGTATCTTATGCACAGAGAACTCACTATACTACTAATTCTTTATGTCACTTACCACCGGTTAGAGCAGCAGAGGTAATTACTGTAAAAGTTTATCCTTTATTATAATGCAATTGCAAAATACATTCATTTCACTTTAACTTATTTGCAGAAGGAATAAGGAAATATTGGAATTATTTTCATACTTACTATTTTTATTTAAATATTGAAAATTAATGCTCACGCTACCAATAATATACGTTCGTTTATGTCTAAAATTAAAATGATATATTTAAGAAATAATATTTTCTATTCGCTATTGATTGAAGTAATTTTAGGTTCCAGAAGTGATGCAGTTTAATAATGGTGTTCCTCCTCCACCACCACCTGGTGTTATTCATTATAAAAATGTGTGATAAGAGGATTGATTAACGCGATCAATCAATTAATGTATATATGTAAATAACTACGCAAACAATTAAACTAAAACATGTTAATATTAATTGGTTACTATTTATATAAAAGAACCGACATTGTTACGTGTCGTATGCTTTACTTTTGGCATTCAAAGTTAATTTATAACTAAATAAGACAATTTGCTTAATTTTTTTACTACTAAGAAGCTGGGAGTTTATATTTACCTAGCGGATGATACTAAACAGATGAAATCTGTTACTTTTTGCTTTTGATGTTATCGATGATAAAAGAAAAAAAAAGTACAATAAGTGACATGGTATCAAGGAAGCATGCTTGACCGAGATAAAAATCGTTTACAAATTTTCAAAGGAATAGCTTCAATTTCAATAGCGGAAAAATTAATAGACATTTACATTATTAATGGACTATAAATTCTCATAATTTCACTGTTAATTAGCGAAATAATGTTTATTGTACATAATAGTTTTGTATGATCTTATAATATTTTGTATCTTTCCATACATCGATTATTATGATGTTTCAATGAATGTTCCACGCGTAATTACATAGAAAACATAAAATTTATAATTTAAATTGATAAAAATAAAAGTTATTTTTTGATCAAAATTAAATGGAAACATTTTAGATATCACTTGTTACATTTATTTATTTGTTTAACTAATTCTTATTTATCATCATTTTGTATAAAATAGTATATTAAATATAATATAAATAACATTTCACCAAAAGCGCGTTGGAGGATGAAAAAAAGCTTTAAAAATCTCAATAACATTTTATTTTATAAAATATTTAACTTATCTTATATCTTTTGTTGGAGGTTTTAATGGTATTTTACCCAATACAAATTTTTCCGCTAAATACATAGATTTTTCGTCATCCGTTAATTGTCCTTCTTCGCTATAAATACTATCATCGATGACAGAATCTTTTAAAATAGACGTGAATGGAGATTTATTAAATGGTCCATTCGGTGGAAGTGTACTCGTTATAGTTTGTGATGAAGATTTATTAAAAGGTCCATTCGGTGGAAGTGTACTCGTTATAGTTTGTGATGAAGATTTATTATCAAATGGAGAATTCATCTGCTGTGCATTTTGGGTAAATGGATTTGCAATTGTGGTTGTAACTGTCGTATTCGTCGACGTAAATGAAGATGTATTAAGGCTACCAAAAGTAGGTGTAACAAAAGGTGATGATATGCTATTAGTATTAATAAAATCTGTTCCTGTTGTAGTTCCAAATTGTGAATTAGGTGTTGTCACAGTAGTACTAAATGTGTTATTTAAGAAAGAAACATCAGATGTATTTTTAGGATCGATTTGTGAAGTTGCGTTAACAAAAGGAGTAGTAGTGACAGATGTAGGAGCAAAAGGCATTCTAGATGCAGAGATAATTTGGTCTGTACTTTGTGTAGTTCCAAAAGTATTATTCGATGCAGTCGATACAGCAGAAGCCCCATTTTCAAACGTAACTCCTGGGCTAGCGGTACCAAAGGTCGACGATGATGGTCTGACAGTGGATCCACCAAAGATATTATTAGTTGATATAGGCAAATTTCCAAATGTTGCTGGTCCACCAAATACTGAACTTTTTGGATTGGATATGATCGACGAAACTGATCCAAAAACCGATCCACCTCTAAATGCGGTGGTTGTTTCTGGCGACCCAAATATGTTTCCAGGTGTATTAGGTAAACTCGTAGGTGTTGTAGTTCCAAAAACAGAATTTGGTTCTTGTAAAGTCGATGATCCCCCACCGAATAAATCTTTTCCAGGTGGCATAGTTCCTCCGAATAAAGATCTTTCTGTTTGAGGAGTGGAAAACATGGTATTCGTACCATTATTAAACACTGATGTTGTCACTTGTGACATTTGTGGTTTTGCAAAGACATTAGTTGTTTGATTAGTAGCACCAAATGTACTAGGTTGGCCAAATACAGATTGTGACGTGCCTCCACCAAAAATAGAATTAGTTTGAGATGCAACTGTACTGAATGCTTGCGTATTTTGTACATTACCAAATACCGAAGTATTCGAGGTACCACCAAAAACTGTATTTAAATTAGATTGATTGTTGAACCCAAGACTGTTTCCAAAAGTCGGTGTTCCACCAAATATAGATGCTGAAGTATTACTAGTTCTTCCAAACAAAGACGTTCCACTATTTGTGGAACTAAAGCTGCTATTAAATGGATTACTTTGCGATACGAACGTTTTATTGGAAAATACATTATTAGAAGATGTGGTACTAGGAAGGCTCAACTGTGGCGATGCGAAAGAGAAATCAGTTGATTTTCCAGAAGCATTATTTTTTCTACTGCTTAGAAGTTTTTTCTAAAATAATAATGTAACTGTATTACATATATTTTAACGAATGTATTAAACTAAAAGAATTTTAAAATTAGGATAATGTAATGAACATACTAGCATTGCTACTGTTTCGTGCGTTGGATTTTTTAAAGCATCACGTTTTCCCTTCATATCTTGACATAACTGTTGAAAGTGTGCCTTCTACAAACGAACTTAAATCATTAATATCGTAAACGATTGAAATTAAGAAATCATTTGGAAAATATTTGTTTGGGAAGATTTAGACAAATTTCTGTTACTAACTGCTTGTTCGACCATGCCATTTTTTTGTGCCTGATACATTTGCCATCTGACTTCTTCAGGCGAAACATCTTCCATACCAGGTATACAAGGCAGGTCTTTAAGAGGACCTAAACATGAAAGTAACCATTGGCCACCTCTCTCTGCAGTAAGCACTTCTTGTGCAATTGCAACCCTATTGTTGGATGTACATTTCATTAAAATTATATATTTGAAAAAATCATTTTTATATACGTAGTTTAAATTCTTCTGTACTATATCAGTGCTGAGTAATGCTGTGCAATTGACGAGCACCATATACAAGATTTTAAGAAATGATAAATTTTTATAAATACTTACGCGAGTTCTTCATCTTCATTATAGTTTTCAATTTTATTGCTGCCTTCTAAAAAAATATTGAACGAGATTAATGAAAAAATATTGGAACCAAGTAACCTTTTAAATCATTTCTTCTTACCAAAATTATTAATATGTTCGAATCGACAATATTGCCCATTACGGCAATTACCTTGACGATAATATTTACAAATTATCATTGTGCGTAAAATGTAATGATACAATTCACTTTATTATGGCGATATTTATTACAGTATTCTATTCTTAAAATATTTTTTAACAAACTTTCATGAGTTCTGTTACAATCCTGCAATGTTTATATAGGTTAACATGGAATAATTAACTAAAATAACACAACTGTAGTATTCAGTTTAAAATATTACATCGTAATGTATATATACAATCTATCCTATAAACAAATTATGTTAAAATTTAGAAATCCACGTCGCTCTACATATCGTTGGACGTAATATCACGTACAATTAACCTCCTTTACAACTACGAAAGCAGAAAGAAACATACACATTTACCTTACACTTGCAGATTATATTTGATAATATACTGAAGTTACATAGTAGAAAGTAAGTTAACATATAGCGTGATATTCATGTGGCGCTACCTTGAATTAGCTTGTGGCGGCTTTTCTCTGGTTCTCTGCCGCCCATTATGTCTGTGAGGAAAAGAGAAGGACCGTGTCCC
>JAITYT010000330.1:1001670-1029969 GCA_025433975.1 Liostenogaster flavolineata
TTAAGCAGTCGCCACAAGCTTATATAGCCGCCCTGCGATATTCGAATGCACCATATTTGAATCAAACAAGACGATCGTTCGTTTCTTTGTAATTATAAAATTTAAAATATTGTAAAAAAGCTGTGGACCTACTACAATTAAAAAATTGGATGATGGACATTATTTTATAGAAGCGATTAAAGGATCCCTGGCAAGCAGATATTTCTATATAGGTTTACTTACAAACTCCTTTATATCGTTTAAGTAAGGCCGAGTTCACAGAAAAGCTGTATACAAAGTGAGCGTTTCGTTATATCGAGAAGTCACGATATTTCTGCGTTTATTTACGAAAACGACAAACCCAAAATAAGAGACATATTCCAGGTCAAGATGATTTATTCAGTTCTATGTCGCGATCGCGATCAAAGCGCAGCAATATAAACGCAGTAGGTAAAAGTAGGTAATTTTTTTTCGAGTGCCATCTGCTGGTGATAATACACAATGTCTGTTTTACGATGGTCGAGAAGGAAATTTGATGTCAACTTATATTTAAGGATTTAATACATTCAGTCACTTATATTAAAAATAAATTCAGTACAAAAGAATAAAATTATTATTGATCATATTAATATTATCAATAAACAAAATATACTTGCACAAAATTAAGTTTCATCTTATAAGAATCGAATAACTTTATAATTAAGAAGAAATGTTTCGACAAACCCATAACATAATTGATTTTAAAATAGATAATCATTTTCTATGCATAGCAATATTATCAATAAGAAATATTTGGTATTAAATATGAATAATATATTATGATATATTATATTATATTAACTTATATTATAGTATATTATAATATAATATATTATAATATAAATATGAATATAGATAAATTTATGTACTCAACTGAAAGATCATTGCATTAAATAAATTAAATTCTTATAGTAGTCTACTGTTTTAAAAATTTCTTTAATTATAGTTAAAAATTATAAAATTATACGACAAACTTATATTTCAGTTTGTGTAAATATTTGTTTTTACACGGATGGTAATTTACGAATTTCTAAATCTTTGAAATAAGAATGTTTTAAAGCTGCACGAGCGGATATTCTATGAGCTGGATCATAAATGAGCATAGCTTGTAAAAGATCGAGTCCACTGGCGTTCAAATTTTTTACTTGCGACTCTAAATTATTGTTGACCCAATTTGGAAATGTTGCTTTGTAATCAGATAATTGTGTAACACCTGGCCAAATTTCTTCCGTGGGTGTCCTTAATATCCTACAAATATTACTTTTTAAATATGTATTCATAACTTAATAAAAATTAGATTTAACTTACCGAAATATTCTAAATAATTGGTCAATTTCACTGTCTCCTTGAAACAATGGTTTTCTAGTTGCCATTTCGGCAAAAATACAGCCAATACTCCACATATCTATAGCACAAGAATATCTACTTGCACCAAGAAGAATTTCTGGAGCTCTATACCATAATGTAACTACTTCGTGCGTATAAACTCTAACAGGAATTCCAAATGCTCTTCCCAATCCAAAGTCTGCTACTTTAATCAATCCTCTCACTACATCAATCAATAAATTTTGTGGTTTCAAATCACGATGCAATACTCTACGTTTATGACAAAAAAGAATAGCACGAGTAATCTAAATGTAAAATAAATACAATTAGCATCAACAGAGTAAATATAAATTAACAGAGTAAATAAAATAAAATACATATAATATAACTGCAAATTAATAAAGTAAATATTCGTAATGTAAATGCAATTATAATTTCACATTTTAAATGGATAGGCATTAGCAGTTTTTCATAATGTACTACTTACTGTAAATAAAATATTTGGTATATACTGTATGTATATCAAACGTCAAAACAATTTTTATCGTTACATAATATTACCAATAATAATTATATTCATCAATGTATGTTGATATATATACACAATTATATACTTTATTATTTGTATATATACACTAAAGTTTTAATTTTGTTATTTAATAATTTATGAGCAAACCTGATATAAATATGATTGAACAACTTTCGGTTCCATCATTGTATCACTTCCTAAACTATCCATATACTTTTTTAGATCCATAGTAAGATACTCAAAAATGAGATATAGCTTGGATTCTTCCATTAACACATCTATTAAACTAACAATATTTGGATGCTTTAATTCCTTAAGCAACGAAATTTCTCTTATTGCAGTAGACGGTACTCCTTCATCATCACTTTCTAAACGAATCTTTTTCATGGCAACGATTTCACCTGTCTTTTTATGTTTCCCTTTATAAACAACACCATATGTACCTAATGTAACAAATATATATTATGTTGTAGATATTATTCAAATCACTGCAATATCAACATAATAACAATTGTAGTATCAATACAAAATTGTGCAAATATATTAGAGTTCTAAAAATATTTTCAAACTGAAGTCAACAAATAACGTGAATTAACAAAGTATCAAAGAAATAAAAATAAACGTGCCAATTTTTAATACTAAAGACATCTTACTAGGAATATAAATGTTTTTATGCCTCATCCCAACATTATATCTTAGCACTCGCACATTAACATTAATGCATAATAATAAAATTATCCATCTTTTATTATTACAACACATATGACAAAATATATTGACTTAACAAACGCAGAGAAATCATAGAAAATTATTTTGAAATAATGTGTTTCGACATAACCCATACTGCATGCAAATGATAAACGATAAATATTTCTAAAATATGCTTAGCTGACAATACTCATCAATTATTTAATAACTTAATTAATCATTACTATTCTAACTAAGAAAAATAAAATCTGATAAAATTAAGGAATATCAATTTAAATCAACAATATGATCTTGTAAATAACAGAATTAATGAAAATATTCACCTTCTCCAATTTTTTCTATTTTTACAAAATTATCCATATTGACTTTATACGTAACTATACGCAGAAAGATTGGTACTTTATATTGTATTAAACTCAATAATATTGTGTGAAATTCAATTTCACAAACTTCCCGTCATATTACCATGTAACGTTCAAATTCAAATGTTGATCCGCCATATTGGTAAACACTTCGGCCGATTTCGTAAAATTTCGTCTCTTTTACAACCAATCGTAAAATAAGACGAATTTCTATTAACTATTAAACATTAACTACACAGTAACTAATGAATATTAAGAAAGAGCAAATATAATTTAAAAGTATCAAATATTTACTTCTAAATTATTAACTATAAATTACATTGTATTAGGTTGGGGAAAAAGTATTACGCATTTTAATGCACAGATGGCTTAGGATCGCATATCTCTGGAAATATTCATCGCATCGTGTTGTATTAACCGGCATTTGAAAGGTTATGTTTCAAAACAAATTTTGAAAGAGTTTTTAAAATTGGTGGTTTCGGTTAAAAATTATAACGATTTAAACATGAATAGAATCACTGAGAAAATTCGATACATTTTACAGTATTACTACGATCAAGGTGATAGCGTGTCTGAGGCTTGTGAAAAAATTTGTGCTGTTTACGGTTACGGTACTGTATCGGAATCAATAGCCCATAGGTGGTTCGCTCAATTTTCTTTTGGAGATTTTAACGTTAAAGAGGAAGGCTTCGAGGAACGACTGATAACGGAAAGTGTTGATGAAATCGTGAGAGAAATCAATAAAGATCGACATATAAGCACTCGAGACATTGCACTGAATCTAAACATTGACCATGAAACAGTTTTGAACCATTTACAAACAGTCGGATACGAAAAGAAGCTCGATATTTGGGTGCCACTCGAACTCACGAAGAAAAATTTGTTGGATCGTATCTCGATATGCGAAGCATTGAAAAAACGAAACGAAATCGAGCCATTTTTGGGAAGATTAATCATTGGTGACGAAAGATGGATAAGAGTACAGGATAATGAGAATACTAGTCCAAATAGATCGTGTATGAAGCCCAAAATGAGGCCGAAGAAGTTAATGCTGAGTATTTGGTGGGATTTGAAGGGAATCATATATTTTGAAGTCTTGCCTCCTGGTCAAATGATTGATTCGAGTTTATATTGTGAACAACTAACACGATTGAAGCAAGCAATTGAGGAAAAACGGCCAGAATTGTCCAACAGAGAGGGAATTGTCTTTCACCATGATTACACCAGGCCATATAAATCTATGATGACCCACCGAAAACTGAGAGAGTTCGGCTGGGAAGTTTTGATACATCCACCATATAGCCCGGATTTAGCACCTTCGGATTACCATTTGTTTCCGTTCTTACAAAATTTTCTTAATAATTTAAAATTGACATCACAAGAAGACTGCGAAAATCACCTGTTTCAGTTTATCTCTACCAAAACCCAAAGTTTCTACACTGATGGAATGATAGTTCTACCTCAAAAATGGCAAAAAGTTATAAATCAAAATGGAGCATACTTGGTTTAGTTCATTCAAACATAAAAAAAATTTGTGAAATTTACTGCTAAAACACACAATACACTTTTTCCCCAACCTAATGTATATGATATTATTATAAAATATAAAAATAAGTTAGATTTATTTGGAAATTTGAGAAACATAAGGACTCTTAATTATTAAATGAGAACAGTCAGTTATTGTAGGAAATTGAAGAAATATTGAGCTTTTTAAAGTCAAAATCTAGCGAGACAAGGGCTCAATACTTTTTACAGATTTCGTTTCTCTCCTGGACTACCTTTTTTTAATATTATAAAAAAGTTAATGTACAAAAGTTAATATGTATAGTTTTCCATAGTTTATAATTTATTGTCTTACAGTTGAAAATATGAATATAAAAGTAGTCTGCACTTATTATTATAATCGTAGTTCATCTAATATAAAAATTATTTAATAATTCAACCTAAAAAATGGTTATAAAAAGAACTCTGTAAATAGACAAATTTATGTATACATATATGTTAATTTTTTTGCAAGCATGTAAATTAAGCAGAAATGTAGAGAGGAATTAACAGGTAAAAAAAATTATATAGAACAAACACGAATATTTGGAATATTTTTCTATCTTTATTTAGAAATGAGAGTTCGTATGTTAAGTACTCTACTTTTGAAATATATAAATTAAAATTAAACTTACGATTTATTTTTACATACATATATCATAAGAATTTAATAGTTTTAGAAATCAAAGTATAATTTAATATTTAAGTTAACGATTAAAATTTATCTTTAATCTTAATAATTGTTTATTTTCTAAAGATATTTTAACAAAGGAACAGTCTGCAAGATAACGTCATGCACACTCTTAAATTATTTTATTTCTGCAGAAAAAAATGCACAGGTGATGCTCAATTTGTACTATACTTACTTTTCAGATATTAACAACGAAATATCATGACAGAATAGAAGATATAGAAGCAAATTTTGAAATCAAAATGTACGAATTTATTCATATAACAATTTCAAAACCTGTTAGTAATTTAAATGTATGCATAGATAAAATCAAATAAATTTAACTCGCTTCTAATAGGTATCACCTGTACTACTTTTTGTCTACTTTTATTACACACGTAATACAAAATGAATATAAAAGAAAACTACTTTTTTCTCTTAAAAGATAAATGTATTATAATTTATGAATTTATCTTCGAAGATGAAAACTTTAATTTTTGAAGCTGAATTCTGACTGTACATTAATTTTAAAAGTCACATTCAAATAAAAACTCTTATAATTGATATAACAATTTTTGAATATTACTATCATAAAAACTATCTAATATAATAAAAGATAATTCTTTATTTAATATTGATATAAATATCAGTAAATTTTATCGTGGAAATTGATAACCACCAGTGGCATAACCTAGTCCTACGCCACGCTGAGTGTGGGTAGTTGCACGAGCAACTTCATACTGTTGCTCCATATTGTTAAACATTTCTTCCTGCTTTTTAAGAATGTCTGGTTTCGACCCTGCAGTTGATGCTGTCGGTAAGTCGCCTTTTATACCCATTAATCGTTTGAATTTAGCAGTTACTTTCCCATCTTGATCGTGAGTAAATGTTGTGCCCATCCATGTGTTTGCCGTTGCAGCAGCCATAGATGTACCTTTACCTTCCTCCTGTTTCGACTGTTAAATAAGAAATATGAAATTTACAAGATGTTAATCAGTAGAATTCAAATTTTAAAACAATCATCAACTTCCTCTGAAATATTTGATATTCTTAAAATTTTTGTTTACAAATTCAAATCAAAAGTGGCCGTAGTCATTATACTATATCGCCGGATAATATAATTTTATTTTTACCTTATTTGCCCATAAAAGTTTTCTCTTCTGAATTTGTTCCGCATATTTTCCTTGCGTCGCCGTCGCTAAAGGATTGTAATAGTTTTGTTCATTTTGAACACCTGGAATATTCGTGTCTTCTTCTGGTGCTTTCAGTTCGATTCCCAATTTCTCCAATTGCGCCAATTTATTTCTTCCCTTCTCTTCTCTGTAGCTCATAGTCCTGAATGGCGGGGCAACGCGATCCCTGGACCTCGATCTTGATCTCGTACGATCTTTTTCTTTATGATAATTCGATCGTTCTTCTCGATGGCGATCTTTCGATCGTTCGTTTCTGGAGTATCGACGATCGCGATCCCTATCCCTGTCCCTACGTTTTTCCCTGTCATTTCTTTCACGATTACGGTCTCTTCTTTCATCCCGATAATGATGATCCCTATCGCTCTTGTCCTTATCGTCGGTTTTATCTTTACGTTTATCCTCGTCACGAGATTTTCTATCATCGTCCCTGCTTTTCTTTAACTCCCTACTCTCTCTATGACTACTATCGCGCTGTTTTCTTTCATCGTACGATGACCGACGACCTTTATCGCTCATATGCCTGGTACGTTCAGATCGATCGCCTTGTTTATGTTCTTCCTTTGTATTTACGGTATGATTTTCATCAGCTCTCCTGTAAAACGATTACGTTCTGCAGGGATATACCACACAGATTCGTATTATTATTATGCATGTAAAAAGATTGTAAATTGTGTGCAAAACTAAGCATACTAGTGCTCAGTAAGAAATATAATTGATGCAAGTAAAAATAAAAAATTAAACGTAACTACGAGGTTGAAATGTAATGAAGATAGTTAAAATATAAATTTATGCAAACCAGTTTACCTCTGGTCTGAGAGAGAGGGTAAAGTTCTAGATGAGTCTGTTTTTGAACCAACGGTAGAATATGTAGTTGCAGGACTATTTGCCCGTTCGCTACCAGATTCCCCAGAAAAATTATTGTTGTTGCTCTCCTACAGAAATAAAAATGATTTGCTTTAATACATGCACAATCTAAAATTCATTAGTTTTAGAGGGGCCTTTCACTCGAATCGTTAAAGCTACACTGCTATCAGATTTCGTATCAGAATCGTCTCCTTTAACAAATTACAATTCAATACGTACTAAAAATTGTGTTTGCTACATAAATATATATCTTTTATACCGAACTCAGTTATTCCAATTTAAAAAATAACCATTAGACTCACATATAAAATTAAACGTAGAACTGAAGTTTATAACGAAAGCAATCGATGAAGTCTATTCTTAATCCTAAACTTAGAAAAATGGCACTTAACATTAACAAGTTTCTTAATGTAAAGAAACTCAATATCGCATTATAACTGTTACCCATTACCATTCGTTACTTTATATTACTACTTTATGGACAATGAATTGTTTTAACGATACTCTGCATTTCCTTTAATATTAAACAAAAGTTTATTTTCCCTGCATCCTTGGTTGTACTCTATAGAAAAGTTCCACGATGCAGAAGCTTTTGTGCATCAGTAATTCAGATTACATAATCCAATTTCTCTGTTAATCACCAGTGGATAAATGAAACCAACGTGAAACCACAGCATAAAAGAAATTGTAAAACATAAAAATTCCACCATCTGTTTCAGCAGTTAATTATTCGTAGAATAATTTACACACGTGGTGTTCTTTGATGGTTGGTGTTTTGTTAGTGTTACCTTCTGCCAGCATCCTCTACTCACCTGTCTTCTCAATAGGACTTGGGGGTAGTCTTGAAAGACCCTCACACAGCATAGACCTTGCCGAGGTGCGTAGATATTGTATCATGTATTACCAACAGAGCTACGGGTTAATATTTTCTCACGAAATGGCACTATACCCATTTACTTATCACATAAGTTTTTAAACATTTCAATACTAACGAAATATTTTATACCAGTTATAAAGCTATTAAATTGAAATTGTTTTACTCGTTTAAATGTGAAATTTGGATTCGTTATATGATTAAATAGCATACACAAAATAAACAGACTTAATACATACTATCGAAGAATTTCTACATATACCGTCCATTATTAATTCGGTAGAACAGAATAGACCTTTCTTGCTGACAATCTTAACTTGAAGTAACATTATTTCGATTGCATAATTTTAATTGTCTCAAATAAAAAGAAAAAAAAACAAACATTTATGCGATTGGATTATAAAATAAATATGTCTTTAATATGGTTATTACGATAGAAGCAGCATAAAAAATTGATGTTATAAATTTGTTTTTCAATGAGAGTCTTATTTGTGTCAGTTATATTTGCACTGTTGGGACACGACCCTTTAATTCAAAATATTGACTGTTTATACATCAACCCTGGAACACTGCATGTACATGCTGTCCCCATACAGTCATCACGATATCTTCCTAGTCATTGTCTGCAGACCTTAACATTAAGCATAAAAACTTGGAAATATAACTTTGTACTTTACCTCACTCATATCCATCTGTACTGGATCGTAGTTCGCATCGCTAGCCCTCCGATTTCTTACGTCACTTTGTTCTTCGTACAGCATCTTAAAAGTAAAGGTTTCATCGAGTTACAAAGGCTCCTTCGCCCAAAAATACACAAACAATTGTATTTACAAAGGAGAAAAGAAAAAGTATCGATCGTTACGTGTGTTCAAAATCACGACATTCGATCTAAAAAATTAATTATTTCGATGGAACTTCGAGGGAATCGTACTGATGCGGAGAAAAAAAAAATTCGTGTAAACATCGATTCCAATTTCACTTTCACAAACGCCATTACTAAATTCCGGCCGTTTGGCCTACGCGTTACTTTGGAAGCCATGATTTTCACTACACACAAATTTTTGACCTTAAAAATACGAGCACCCAATGATTTTGTTGATCAACACGATGCCATACGTTTAAATAGGAAATCGTTATTAAAGTTTTACCTTTGATTCTTCCGAATTATTACTGCTTTCGTCGTCGCTCGCGTAACTTGCCAATGAGTCCATAATGCCGTAAAAGCAAGAAATGAACTGATTAATCGAACCAAGGAGTACAGAGATGGAGTAGAGGCTCTCGGAGAAGCGTTACGTCTTTTTTTTTACTATTCGTTTCGTCAGCGCCTCTAGTGAGTGCGCGGGGAACTATTTTTTAACCTATCGTAGATCCGATTTAAGTTTTTTGCAAAATAACCATCCAGACTACCTTCTCTTTGCACGAGATTCATTCGCAACGCGTGTAAACTGCCGTAAGTAGCGTCGCTGAGGGAAGAGTGTTAAATTTATTCAAATTGTAAAGGCAAAACAACGTTATATTAACGTGTAATTTCTTTTAAGTAATCACGATGATTATATTTTCACGAGGCTGGTTTTAATATTTAGCGACGGATTAATTCGATTAAAATATATGCCATTGTCAAACAAGTAGAGAAAAAAAAGTTATAAGAAGTTCAATTATTTGTATCAAGTAAGATTGTTTCCTTCCATTACATTCTTACAAATAATATTCATTTATTTTAGATCGATTATTCGCGCTACATATCCAAAATGTTTAATCAAACCGGACCGCTACGAACTGGAACTGCACCATCATCTAATCCAATGCAAGACTTTGAAGTTGTTTCACCACCAGATGATTCTATTTCGAGTCTAGCGTTTAGTCCAGCCTCTATTCAGCAAAATTTTCTTGTGGCTGGTTCTTGGGATTGTAATGTTCGTTGTTGGGAAGTCGAACAATCGGGTAAAACAGTTCCAAAATCCATGCAGTCCATGGCTGCCCCGATTCTCGATGTCTGTTGGAGCGACGTAAGTTTGCTACTAATATACTGAGTTATAAGAATAATAAAAGATTGTTATTTATGCCAGTTAATCTTGGATTATAGATATATTTAAGAGCAAACCACGTTGTTAAAGATAATGATCTGTGTTTATATAGTGGTTTTGTTTTTTCATCTTAGTCGAGCAGTATTTTATGTTAACATTGAAATGTTAGCTACTCAAGATTAAATTATAAATATATTTATAAGGTTTGACCTAAATTGTTGTCAATTGTAATGTTGTTTTCACTTGCTTGAATTATTTTTTCAATTTATATTGAATTGGGTGCTGTTTTAAGCAATTTTCGATAAATTTAAAGTTATATCTTATTTTTATATTAGGACGGAACGAAAGTATTCATGGCATCGTGCGATAAAACAGCAAAGTGTTGGGACTTGGCATCAAATCAAAGCATTTCCATCGCGGTACACGATGCACCGATTAAAACTTGCCATTGGATTAAAGGAGTCACTTACAGTTGTCTTATGACTGGTTCCTGGGATAAAACACTAAAGGTGATTAATGGTCTATAATCGATAACAGTTACAAATTTTGCGTGATTCTTGTACGTCTTTATAATTCAAAAATATTATGAAAAATTTATAGTTCTGGGATTTACGTAATCCAAAGCCAGCTATGACTATCACTTTACCAGAGAGATGCTATTGTGCAGATGTCGTAAGTATTTAGATTATACGTTGAAAAAGTTGCAGTAGTTACTTCTTATTTATTATCTTCAATTTTTCATTATTTTAGGATTATCCAATAGCTGTGGTAGGAACAGCAGGTCGAAGATTAATAGTATATCAGTTAGAAGGCAGCCCACGGGAATACAAATCTGTAGAATTGAGTTTAAAATATCAATATAGATGCGTTGCGATATTTCGAGATAAGAAGAAAATTCCAACTGGATTTGCAACGGGAAGTACCGAAGGACGCGTAGCTATACACCATTTGAATCTAAGTTCTAAAGAGAACTTCACTTTCAAATGCCATAGAACAAACGGAACACCCAATGGATTTCAGGATATTTACGCGGTTAGTTTGGAGATTGATTGATCAGTAATTGAGTAACTGTATAGAAAATAAGATAATTACAATTACGTTGATAAAATATTTTTACAGGTTAACGACATAGCTTTTCATCCTATTCATGGGACTGTCGCCACTGTAGGAGGCGATGGCACTTTTGGTTTTTGGGATAAAGATGCACGTACTAAATTAAAATCATCAGAACCAATGGAACAACCTATCACTCGTTGTTGTTTTAATCATAATGGACAAATATTTGCATATGCAGTTTCTTATGATTGGTCAAAAGTACTATTAATTTTAACTAAAAATATCTTAATTTTATTACATAGTATAATTATGTCTAACTGTATAATTAATTGTTTTATATAATCTTTTTATTCTATTACAGGGACACGAATATCACAATCCAGCGAAAAAGAATTCCATATTCTTAAGACCTTGCTACGATGAGTTGAAGGCCAAAGCGTCACCGTAATTTATCAATATTATTTTCATAATGGTTCTATTTTAATATACTGGATTGGTGGAAAGTTCTTGCGTTTTATACATACTTGAACAGTGTATATAGAGTTATTTTTTGTGCAGAATTTGTAATATAAACAATTCTAAGATAATGAAGATAGACTGTTATGTATATATATATATACGACGATAGAATTTAAACAAAATTCGATTGCGTCTTGGCCTTTAACTAGCAAAGATGAAGAGTAGCAAAGTGCGTTTTCATACGGTTATTCTTAACGAGTTTAAAAAGGACACGAATGGAGTAAATTGTACAAAAAATATTTGTAACACTATTGATAAAAATGTAATATGACGTTTTAAAACAAACGCTAGAAAAAAATTCACTAAAAAAAACAGCTCAAGTATTGACAGACCAATTAAACGTTTACCATACAATTGTATCAGATAATTTACACTAAATAAATTTTGTTTTGAGATCAACCTGTAGACGAAAACAATTGTATTGATAATTTATTGCTTGCAGCTTTGCAGCCAAGCAACGGGATTTTGACTAAAATGAAATTGACCAGTTATTCAAAAGATAGTAAAAAATCATCATTACATAAATAATAGTGAAAATCATATAGTAGTTTCAATAAATTATTTTAATAGAAAAATTTTATATTTTATTTCAATATTCAAAACAAAATAGACAAAGACTTTTCACTAAGCCAATAGCTGTTTTCACAAAATTAAATTTTTCTTTTATGCTTCATCCATAATAAATTATGCTGCTGATAGATTAGAATTTGTTACCTTTATGATAGTTATAAATTAGATAATATTAGGAAAAGATAGAAATTAATAATTTAATAAACAATTTGTATATAAAAGGATTTCTCTCCATTTAAAATATAATTGCATGCATCTTACATTTTTCAGACAAATGGTTTATCAAACAGTTTTTTTTTCATAAATAATTTTATGAACTATGATATGATTATACTATTATGAAATATAATCTAGTTTTATGTTATATTTTAATTCTATAAGCATGTAAAATGGATTACTGAATTTGTAAAAAACATTTTGATATATTGTATTTTATGTTAAGAAAATAAATAAAGTCTAGGAAGTTCAAGAAAAAATTCTGATTAATTCGCAAAATTTTATATTTTAAGTATTTTTTATTAAACATAAGGTTTCTTATTTAGATATATGCGCATGCGCGATAACTCGGTTTAACCTAACCAACCTAGTTGCAGTGCATTCTTCTCTATTGTATGTTTTGAGGGAACGGTTATTTTGTTATAGGCGACGTAATTCTTAACGATATTTGAATACGTTATAAAAAATGATAGGAAGATTAATCACTAGCGTGTTTAATATATTTCCGTAAGTTTTCGTTATATCATAAAAATTTGGTTATGGTGTAATATGTTGAAACTAATCGACTCTTTAATTGCAGGCGTAATGGAATACAAAATAAGTCATGTTCACCCTTAGCCATAACATCGGCCATTTTGAACCAACCAAATTTAATATTAAATAGAAATAAGATGCGATATCATTTCCCGCATCCTAGTGAGTTCGCTCGCATAAAGAAGCATGGTTGGGTAACAAGAATGTCAACACCAAATGGAAGAAAAATCCTTATGAGAAGAATATTAAAAGGCAAACATGTACTGAGTCATTGAATAAAATATTAACTGATAAAAAAGGTGTACAACATGTGTTACAATATGTTATATATTTACAACGTTGTGAAATTTAATGTACTTTAATCAATTGATTGTAACTATATATTGATATAATATATAATTACTTTGTGTGACTTGTATCAAAGTAATTCATTGGAAGTATTTATAATTTTTTTAAGCACATACAAATATGCGATGTCACAGAACTGAGTAAATAGAGAACGTGTTTTAAGATATAAACAATAACAATTTGAATTAACTGCTTTCTTAATATAAGTCGCGTTTTTTTGTTCAAGAAAGCAGTCAATCTAATTTATTTTCAATATATTATTTTAATTGAAACATATTTCGGTTTTTCTTAGATTTATTTCATATACTCTACACATATTTCATAGTTAAGAACGATCGTTGGTAGATTTAGTGTTAATTAAAGAAAATAGAATCGATTGAAATAGAGGCACAGATACTAAACAAATCCGAAATAATTTCTTTTTATTTAAATCTTTACACGTATTTTATATTATTTTCGCTTACCATTAGAAATTTAAATGAAAAATGTTTACAGTGAAAGAAAATTTTTATTCGTATATCGATGGATTTTAGATATTTATATCGCAATTGGATGACAATGGTAGTGAATTTTCTTACGAGATATTTGTTAACATTAATATAAAAAATGGAAAAAAAATATTTTGCGGTCGGAGTAAATCAATGACTTGTCGTGGCGCATGTGAAATGCTGACAGGAATCCCAACTCGCCTCCTAACATCGCTCCACCCCGCGCGCATTTTCCTCCTTCTCTTTAACAATCTCATTGGTCCAGGAAAACTCAATGTGTATTCGTGCTGTGCTAGAATTTCCGAACAGTCAGAATTGTAGCGCCGAAGGATAGATACGAAATAACGATATCCTTACGCTTGCTAAAACTCGTCATTGTAAAATGAAGGACCAGGAGACGAATTCTTGTCATAGCAAGCCGATAAAATTAAGAAATCTTATAGCTAAAACGGAAGCATTTGATGTCTTACACGCTAAAAACGCGGAGGTGCGTATCGACTTTTTAAATTTTGCGAAATTTAATGTCGCGATCATTTTGCATCGTCCTTTTAGCTTCATTTTTTTCTTCTTTAATTACTGTTAGTACATTAAGAGTATAATGTTATTCGTTTAAAAAATAAGGACTGTTTTGTATATTGTTTTAATCTATTACATTTTCTCCATCGAGTTAAATTAGAGTCGATACAAAAAATAATTTTAATCAGTAATTATGAATTCATTCGATATGTACCGATAGAAATATTATAATCACTATAAGTATTGGTATTAGTCGTTTTTTAATATAGATATATACATACATTCAATATCTACATGCATTCGTATACTGTACATGTATACGAATATACACATGCGACATGTATGTTTCGAAAAGATCAATATTTTTTTTCGGTTTTGAATAAATGATGAACGAATTGTAAAATTAAGTTAGAAAATTAAATAGGAAGAAAAATTGGCAAAAATTAACGTATATATTTCTACTTATCAAAGAGATTTGACGGCTGTGAAATTCAATGAGAACATCGAAATCGTTTATTCGTACATAATAATGTCTCGGCTAATGATCCGTGAGGTTGACGTCGAAAATTTGAATAAATCAATCAATCAATATTGCAATTACCATCTCACCTTCATTGTTCCTTTTCTCTTTCACATATCAATTGTTTGACAACTATTGATCATTTTTGAAAAATATTGATTTACTTCGCGAATAGTTACTATCTACAATTTTCATGAATTTTTTAAATCAAAACTGACAATTTTGTTTCAGAGGACATTATGCTCGAATAAAAGATGTCTTGGGAGTGTAGTGGCATTGCCAAATCATGGGCCAGAGTCACGTGCAAGGGAAGATGTTCTTATTCAAGCTAAAGATTTTCTCGAGCAATATTTTTTCTCTATCAGAAGGTATTCATTAATATTGTTACAGTTCCTTCAAAATATGATAATATTAAAAATTGTTGTCCTTGTATCGATATTTTCAATAGAATATTTTTAGGATAATTATCTTTATCGCGATTAAATTTTCGAGTCACAAAATATCGAGTTGTAGCATTGTTATTTATTTAATGAATATTAACTCATATAATTACGATTTTCGTGCTTTAAAGTATTATCGAATTAATCGTTTTTTTTTTAAATAAATAAGAGAACTTCTAAGCGACACATCTTGTAAATTCATGTAAAAATATGATCAAAAGAACGTGGTAAAAAAATGATCAAAGACATTGTAAAATGTAATAATGGAATTTTCCTTAAGAAGAATAAGTTTGCGAAAACAATAAAATGTGTTTAATATCTATATTTTTATCGATTTCCTTTTATAGATTAAACAGCGAAGCCCATCGTTTACGCTGGGAAAAAGTGCAGAAGGAAATCGTTTCACTCGGCACGTACCAATTGACCGAGACGGAATTGATTTTCGGTGCAAAATTGGCTTGGCGTAATGCAGCGCGCTGTATCGGGCGCATACAGTGGTCCAAACTGCAGGTATAAATACTGAAAATAAACAATGACGCAATACATGGCGATAAATGTCCGAATTGTTTTATAAACACACGTACAACTCGCTACTGAAATATTGTTAAGCGTTTATCGCGTATATATCGGATCCAGTATTTTTAGAAATTACACACTTACGCGTTTTTTACGATCTTTAACTAAGCTATTAGTACAAAATGCCAATTGACATTCAACGGTTACCTTTAATTTACAAGGGAGATTAAATCTTTGATAAGAATTGGTTGCTCTCATAAGAATTGTAAAAACAAGTTATTTTATTGTTCATTAAAATCAGACTCAACAATTTTTAATTTATTTCCATCCGTAAGTAACGCCGTGTTGCATAATTCAACTATATTGTCTGTGGATTGTTTTGCATATTGCAATCGGAAAATGCAATTTTTCGAAGAATCACGATTTAATGATCAGCGATCTGTACTCGCTCTTACGAAATTTTGTGAAAGATTTTCATTCTTTGTTTCACAACTTTTTGTTTTTATATAATTAGTTACAGCATTGATTTTGTAATTAAATTTTTAAAACCTATTTTTCCTTATCAGTCATTTTAACAGTTACCCCTTTTTCAATTCTTACCTCTACACATACTCAGTTCTCTCTTTTACTTACCTCTTATATGCATCTACTTAATCCTCCTTCACGCCAATCTATCCTCTCTGTCTGCAGTCTGCCTTGTTACATATACATATATGTACACTGATATGAATGCATTGCTAATAGCTTCCACTTGATTCATAAACCTTATCCATCTTACCTTTATCCTTCATCAATTTTCTCATATTCTCTAATTCGTACAATGTACAAACTAATTATTATTTCAGACTTATACGGAAATTTTTTTTCGATGAATACTTTTTAAACATATATCTCTTAGTAATGTAAATTTTACGTAAATTTACGATATTTATCTAATATCGATTGCTTATGTTAAGATGAACATTATGTTTCTAACAGGTTTTCGATTGTCGCTATGTTACAACAACAAGTGGTATGTTCGAGGCACTTTGTAATCATATTAAGTACAGCACGAATAAAGGGAATATCAGGCATGTTATTTAAAAATTGATCATAACCGTACGATTAATACGGTAAATATAAATTTAATGTTATTGCAGATCTGCGATAACTGTATTCCCTCAACGAACTGATGGAAAGCACGATTATAGAGTATGGAATCAACAATTGATTAGTTATGCTGGATACAAGAATCTGGATAGCACTATTCTTGGTGATCCAGCTAACGTAGAGTTTACAGAGGTAAATGAAATACTCAATGGGATTCGATGGTCAATATTTATCAAAGGATAATATTTTCTCGAATAATTTTTAAAAATAAGATATGTATCGAACTGTATACTTTTAGTTATGCACAAAATTAGGTTGGAAAGGTGCTCGTACGCGCTTCGATATATTACCGTTGGTTTTATCAGCAAATGGTCATGATCCCGATTATTTCGATATCCCTACTGAACTCGTTCTTGAGATACCTCTTAATCATCCAACGTGAGTATTGCGAATGTTCGATCGGAGTAACACAAGTAGTATAAATCGACGAATGCCGAGACTGATTCTGTTATTGTCGCGGAATGAGAATGTATAAATACACTTGATATTATATATTAATATTAATATTATATTTTATATTGAATTTATACTGAATGTTTATACTGAATTTTAATCGTAATTATTTACGTTTTATATTATACGTTTAATAATCGTAATTATTAGGTACTGTTGGTTTGAAAAATTGGGTTTGAAGTGGTACGCGGTTCCTGCTGTATCAAGCATGGTATTCGATTGCGGAGGTTTAGAATTTACTGCTGCACCATTTAATGGATGGTATATGAGTACCGAAATCGGAGCGAGAAATCTTTGTGACGTTCAAAGATATAATATGTTAGAGGTATTTTCCATTATATCCATTTCTAAACTATGCGGAAATAAGTCTAATAATTAATGATTTCAGACTATTGCAACACATATGGGTCTTGATACTGGAACATCTACTTCGTTGTGGAAGGACAAAGCCATGGTCGAGACTAATTTAGCAGTATTGCACAGCTTTCAAGTAATGTTCTTAGCGTTTAACAATATTCGACAGTAAAATTCTTTATGTTACGATTTGTATGATATAGAAATATTCAATAGACAAAAAAGGATAATAATATAAATTTACAGGGTTTCATTCTTTTCAAGAAGATACTCTTTAATTTTTCAGATGAAAAACGTGACTATCGTAGATCATCATACTGCTTCGGAATCTTTTATGAAACATTATGAAAATGAAATGCGTTTGCGAAATGGTTGTCCTGCGGATTGGTTGTGGATCGTACCTCCAATATCGGGATCAGCGACTCCTGTATTTCATCAAGAAATGGCATTATATCATTTGAAACCATCTTATGATTTCCAGGTTATATAAACTATATATAAATAGAATAATTTAGTAAAACATGATACAATAGCATATCGTATTTTAAGGATCCAGCTTGGAAAACGCATATTTGGAAGAAGGGGCGAGATAAGAAATCAGCATTGAGAAAATCAAGAAGAAAATTCCATTTTAAACAAATTGCAAGGCAAATTATTATTTATTTGATAATAATAATAATATTTTTAGTGCCAGCAGTGCGTAGATTAACGTGCTTATTGAATGATTTAATTTTAGAGCCGTTAAATTTACATCAAAGTTATTTGGAAGAGCACTCTCTCGAAGAATAAAGGCAACCGTATTATTTGCAACGGAAACTGGAACATCTCAAATGTATGCAGAAAAATTCGCAAAATTATTGGGTCACGCATTTTATTCACAGGTGATTATGTTATTTTTTAAAATGATTAACAATACGAATAAAACAACTCGTGGTTGTAATAAATTTTGCGTAATACGGACTCGACAAATATCAACCTGTAGATGCGATATAACAGAAAATTTACAATGTTTAATAATATTGTTAAAAAAATAATATTTTTTATTCTGGAGGTTTAATCTCAAAAAAAAATTGATTTTTTATATTTTAATTTCATTAATCAGTTGACATTAATTATTGTTATAGGTATTTTCCATGGCAGATTACGATATTAGTAATATCGAACATGAAGCCTTATTACTCGTCATAACGTCTACTTTTGGGAATGGTGATCCTCCAGAGAATGGCGAGGTATGGCTATTTCAATCGATATTTAATATTTTATCGAAAATATAGCGTATTGATTAACACATGATATATTGCAGAAATTTGCTCAAAATTTATATGCTATGAAAATGAACGAAGCTTATGTCGATAATGAAAATAAATTAAGGTATTTATTTAATCACCTAATACAATTAGGAACAGATACGATTCTTATTTTAATTTTATTTAATTCATGAAGATAAGATTAATTTTATCAAAATCATAATTTTACAAGTAAATACATAATATTTACGATTTCAGTTTAGCTACATCAAAATCATTTATAAAAGCTAAAAGTAAAACAGATGTGGATAATTCTGCGAGATTAAATAAATCAGACACTTTGAGTGGTTTAACAGTAAAAACGCAAAATGAAGATACATTTGGACCTCTTAGCAATGTTAGGTAAATAACATTATTATGACTAGGGATAACATTTTTTCGAAATAAATCTCTGTTTTTCATTGGCCGGGGCATAGTTTATAAATGAAAAATGTTTGTATCCATATAATAATTTATGTAAAATTATATAATGATCTCCATACAGATTTGCTGTATTTGCATTAGGATCATCGGCGTATCCTAATTTTTGCGCATTTGGTCGATATGTGGATAATTTACTAGGCGAATTAGGCGGAGAACGATTATTGCGTTTAGCACAAGGAGATGAAATGTGTGGGCAGGAACAAACTTTCCGAAAATGGGCAGTTGAAACGTTTGCGGTAAATACTTTTAAATATTCAATACAAAAATTTATAAACATTGCGATTGTAAATTAGTAAAATATTCGAAAAGTAAAATCTTCACTTCTCATCATTTGTATTTATTTATATATACATATATAAATTATACAAATTTGAAAAATAAGTGTAGATTCAAAATGCATAAAATTAAATCTATAAAAATAATGAAAAATAAATAATGATGGAGAATCATTATGAAGTCAAAATTGGTTTATTTGCATCATATTTTTCTAAGAATTAAAAATTTTGTAAAAATGCTGCTTTGTCGCACTTCTTAAAAATAGATACTTTCAGTTTTTCCTCAAAATCATTGAATTGCAGAGAAAAGATTTTTGCAGAGAGCATGCATTTTCCTGAACAGCTCTAAATTTTTAGAAGAATTTCTAAAACTCATATCAGAGGCTTTCAAGGCATCCTTGTTTGAAACCTTTTCATTGGGAGCATGATATATCTGAATATGTTATAAATTTCAATGAAGGTTGCATGTGAAACGTTTTGCTTGGACGATGACGATACATTACTTGAACTCAAGCTATCATTAGGCTCAGAAGCATTTTCAATTGAAACAGTACGTTTCGTAGAAGCTGAGTCACAACCAATTGTAGAAGGTATTGTATAAAATGCTAATAATTTTTGTTTCTATATAACATAATGCTATGACGCCTTATTTTTCAGCTTTGAGTAAATGCCACAATAGAAATGTGACCAGTTGCCGTATGTTAAGAAAGACAAACTTAAGTAGCGAAGATTCAAGGTAACTCATCGTATTATAACGATCTTACAATAAGTATTGTTACAGCAAATATTCCTAATTTTTAATTTTCATTCCGATTGTTTTATAGTGGAACTACATTACTTTTGGAACTCGATGCTAAAGAAAGCACCCAATTATCGTACCTTCCGGGCGATCATTTAGGAGTGTTTGCGTCTAATAGAGAAGATCTTGTAAAAGGAATTATAGAACGATTGCAAATGCCTTTTGATCCAGATGTACCTATTGAATTACAAGTACAGAAACAATCCCACACACCTAATGGTTCGATTTAAATTTAAAAGATAATTATAGTGTTATCATTTTTTAAACAAATAAATGTTATTTTGTATCCTTTTTTATGGAGTAGGTATTACAAAAACTTGGGTACCTCATGGGAAATATTTGTCTAACTCTTTGAGAACGTTACTAACACGATTTTTGGACATCACCACACCACCGACACCAAATCTATTGAGGTATCTAGCATCAACAGCTACAGATCCACAGGAGCAGTCACAGCTTAATCTTTTAGCCTCTGTACGTTTATAAAGTACCTCATTTTAACCTTTTCATTGCCATATTTAAAAAATGATTTATTAATTGGCAATATTCATTGAATCGATAGGATCCTGCATTTTACGAAGATTGGAGACATTGGAAATTTCCCAATCTATTGGAAGTATTAAATGAATTTACATCTATAAAACCTTATGCGCCGTTGCTTTTGCTTCATTTAACACCTTTACAGCCGAGATTTTATAGTATTTCTTCTTCACCGAGTATTCACGAAAGAGAGATACATCTTACCGTTGCAGTTGTTCAATACAAAACACAAGGTATTACACTGAAAAAGATTCAGATTACTATTAACATAAAATAATACTGTAAATGATACGTTTTAGGTGGTTTCGGACCGACTCACTTCGGCGTTTGTTCAAATTATTTGCACAATGTATCGATTGGAGAACCTCTTTATGCATTTGTACGTAGGTAAGGAGATTAATTTCCTGGTATACAGGTTTTTTTATTCGTAATTAAAAACTCCTTGTTTCAATTAGCGCACCAAATTTTTACATGCCAACGAACACAAAAGCTTCCATGATTCTTGTGGGACCAGGAACTGGAATCGCGCCCTTTCGTAGTTTTTGGTCTCATCGACTTGCACAAATGCAGTTAGATCAAAGTACACTTGTTTATCTTACCTGCAATTTTGTATGTAACGATATCGTGTAGAATCGATTAATTATTATAATATTTTTCAGACGAATCTTTCGGAAAAATATGGCTTTTCTTTGGTTGTCGACAAAGAAGTTTGGATCTTTATAGTCAAGAAAAAAAGAAAATGGTAGAAATTGGCGTTATGGAGAAGACTTTTCTGGCACTATCTCGAGAACCTGGTCTGACGAAGGTACGCATTATTTCATTGTACATAGAACTTTGTCAAAAATAGGACAATTAAATAATCATCCAATTGTAGACATACGTGCAAGATTTGATCCAAGCAAAAGCACAACAGATCTATCACATGATAATGTACGAACATGGACATTTTTATGTATGTGGAGATTGTACCATGGCGGAAGATGTATATCAAACTTTAAAGCAAATTATTCAGACTTATGGAAAAATGACGGATAAAGAAGTAGAAGCTTATATGTTGTCATTGAGGGTAACATTCAGAACACGTTTAATAAACAATGTTATAGTAATATCATTAATAAAAATAAAATTTTAGGATGAAAATCGTTATCATGAGGATATATTTGGCATAACTCTTCGAACAGCGGAAGTTCACAATCGATCTCGAGAAACAGCAAGAAATAAAATGGCAGCAGAACCATACTAAAACAATAGCAATAAAATATATTCTATTATATATATAACAAGATACATATGTATCTTGTCGCACACACACATATGTTCTGAAAATTAAGAAATCAAAATAGAATAAATAATCATAATGATACTATACGTATATTCGCACATATTATCGTTTAGCACTAACACACATAATGATTAAACTATATACTGATATGTATATCCAATGTACAATACTGAAATATTGTATTGTAATATAGTTCTAGTCGAAACATGCTATCTAAATATTTCCTTCAGTTTTTATGATATTAAAAATATTTTGGATAAAACAATTGATGGTTCGAAATAAAGAATAAATAGAGAAATAATTCGTGGAGCATGTGCATGTAAGTATTTGACTATACTGTGCATTAATTTTTGCTGTGTTTGTATCCATAAATATCACCAATGCCTGTGGTTTGTTGTAATTTTCATTTTATCTCCGAGAATATTAATGTGTACCATTTTATCAAAAAGTAACTAAACTATCATTAATTAATCATGCGTTACCTAAATGATCATGCGTAAATATATTTAAATTGCTTTTACATCGTATACTAAAATTAAAAAATAATGTACACAATCTTAGAAGTTCGAAATTGTAACAAATGTAAAATTGTTAAAATATGCGACTATGCATACAAAATAATTATAATAAAATAACTGTGAATAAAGAATATATATCCCTGTAACTAAAAATTACTATACATTGAAGTATATTTTTATTAAGTAAAAAATAATTGAGACATAAATAATTACTTTGAATCGTATGTATAATTATTTTTTATTTTATACCACTTTATTCTAATTTTAGCAGCATGTTTTACTATAACTTACTTAAACAAAATATACAGTTTTTAAATGATCATGCAAAGTAACACAAACTGCATGATATTCACTGATTAGACCAAATATATAGTACTATTTATGCAAGGGTTGGTTTTTCTTTTTGTGTGACGTTAGCCAGTAACTTCTTTATTTCAGCTATTGCCTTTCCTGGATTCAATCCCTAAATATATAACGAGTGATTAGTAATTTGAAAAAATGTTACATCGGATTTACAAAAAATGTATGTAATAGAAACCTTTGGACAAGTACGAGTACAATTCATAATTGTATGACAACGGAATACAGAATATGGATCTACTAATTTTTCAAGGCGTTGCTTCGTTTGTGTATCTCTTGAATCAATAATCCATCTATAAGCCTAAAAATAACAGATATTAATTATATTATACATAAATATGTTTTTTATTACAATCGTATAAATATTTACCTGCATCAGTACAGCAGGACCTAAATATTTATCACCGTTCCACCAATAAGAAGGGCAGGATGTACTACAGCAAGCACACAGAATACATTCATAGAGACCATCCTACATCATAAATTCATAATATGAATATAATCTTTAAAAAATCAACCCTATGCATTTATTTTTCAGTTTCAAATAATTCTGAACCATTGACATTTGTTTGATAAAAAATTTACCAATTTTTTTCGATCGTCAACACTCTGTAAATACTGTTGGTTGCCAGCTTCTTTAGAACCACCACGTTGGAGCCAAGGTTGTATGCTTTGATACTGAGCGTAGAAATTATTCAAATCTGGTACCAAATCTTTGACTATGTACATATGAGGTAATGGATAAATTTTACAGGGTGCACCAAGATCTTCTTCGATTTTACTGAAATTGTAGATTAATTATAAATTGTAAACATTGAAATGGTAAAGATTTCACAATAGTTTGAAGTAGATGTTAATATACTGTAAAATACCTGATACATGCGAGAGTATTGGCACCACCAATATTCATAGCACATGAACCACAAATACCTTCGCGACAAGAGCGCCGAAAAGTTAATGTGGGGTCAATTTCATTTTTAATCTTGATCAATGCATCAAGGACCATAGGACCACAGCTAAAGAAAAAATTTACAAATTTAGAAGACTGGCATAAATTAATACAGTTCGCATATTTTTTGGTACATTAGCTTTGATATTATATTGAATCATACATACGCATTTAAATCCACTTTGTAGTTCTGTGTATGAGGCTGCTCATCGGGTTTATCTGGATTATAACGATACACAGAAAAAGTTTTTAATCTAGCTTCAGCATTTTGACATGTAGACGTGTGCAAAGCCCTAACCTAAATATATAAAAGTTATTACGTTATAGTAGAATTCATGACATTATGTTAATAAAGTTGTATATAAGGGACAAATAAGTGTTATACACCTTAAAACCAATAATATAAATTTTAAGGAATTTATCATTTTTAAATACATGCGTTTGTGTTTGTGTACGGATATTATTTTGATTGGTAATTATATAACAAAATTGTGCCAGTTTCCACAAATTATCATAAACGTCTGCATGTAATTAATAAATAAAACATTGCGATACACTTAACGAAGCACAACAATTTAAAAAAATATAAATCAGTAAATATTGAAATTGATATTAAAAGATCAAGGATATTTTAAATGAAGATACTACATTAACGTGGATTTATTTAATATCTGTTAACAATACTTAATGTTAAATTTTTTCATGAAGAAAACTCACTTGTTTAAATACATTCCTAAAGTGTTGTGGTACTAGAGCTGTCATTTTTTAAGGAAAATATTTTACGCGAATTTCAACGATTTGCGTATTATATAAGGATGCACGTGCAAACATACCAACTGGCATCAATTGGTATAAAAGTTACTGCATTATTGCCATGGTTAATGTTAACATAATTATGTGTAAATTTGAAAATATAATGATATTTTTTCTTTTTTTTTACAAAAGTTTTTGAAAAATGTATAACATTATACGTAGGAAACTTTTCCTTCGTATTGGAATTCTTGTATTATAACTTAGAAAAGAAACGAAATTACTTTCAAGTAAGTATTTCGTATTAATTTTAGCCTTGTTTGAAAGTTATGAGAAATTTAACTCGATAGAATAATATATTTTGATTTGTCAGGTTATATCATTTCAATTTTTGGACATCAGTTCATTTTTACCAATCATTGTCGAGCCCAGGATCGTCTCAGCGAAGAAACTGACTTTATTGATTGAAAACGAAGCTTAATTTTCATTTAAACGTGCAGTGAACGATTTTACCGATCGGTAAAGTCAAATGTCACGATGTAATACGTAGATTTGGCGGGATTTATGTGCATATTACTCGTGATGAAAATTACAAGAGTAAAAGATATTATTTATTATTAATAACGTTCAATCTTTGAAATATTATAAATGGAGGAAGGTGATTTGGAACGATCTGAACATTTAAAATTCTTAAATGATTTAAAAAGTAAGTTAATCGTATTATCACGACAAAAATAATACAGATTACGTCTACTAAAGTAATAATTTTTGGTAGAATGCTCTGTAATATCGTCATTGCATAAATTTTAATTTAAGTATGTGTATAAATAAATTAATTATTTAATTTTTTTTAATAATATTATTTTTAGGAGCAGGAAAAACTGTGAAATTATTTAAAGAGCATGTAATTAAATTGGAAGAAGATGTAGCAATGCATGGAGCAACAAAGAAGGAGATTAACTTATTGACAGATATTATTACAACTCATGATCTTGGTGTGTATGTAATACTTACGCAATAACGACAAATTCCTTTCTCTTCGTATACTTTAATAGAAAAAATATATTTATATTAATTTGAATTTATGTACACATATAACACTTTATTATTATTGAAACAATTTTTTTTCTCATATCTCTTATTTTTCCATCAGGTGCCAAAAAGATTACTTCATTATTAAAATGTTTAATTCCCATAAAAAGAATGCCAAATAGTATATTGAAATGCATTATGACGTGGTATTTATCATCAATTCACGAAATACAAGTGACAGTCTCTATTTATATTATACAATGGGTTATCGGTACTGTAAATATTTTTTAAATTTTAATTCAAATCAAATAATATGTATGTATAATATGTATATAAAGTGATTGTATAAAATATATAATTTATCAAAATTGATATTTAAGGTTTATGGGACTATGAGCTCGCTGATAGAAATAAGATAAATATATATTATGATGTTTTGTTTTACTCGATGTTGAAATATCAAAGATTGGTAACTATAGTTCATTTTATATATGAGAAATAATATAAAATTATTTTAATTCATATATGTTAATGAGAATATACTTCTTTATTATTTAAGGAAAAGCATATAGCAAGATTAATTTACTTATTAACACAGCCAGAAGATGTAACCCGTAGAAATGTTTCTAGACTGTTGCTTCTCCAACAAAAGTATTTACGACCACAAAAGCACATAATTGCTCTACTTTTGTATGTAATAGTGATTTCATAAAAATTATTATGATGTTAAAGTGATGTTATATAAACATTATTATATATTACAAGAATATTAATAAATTAAATGTTTTAGATTGTTCAAGTCTTATAAGCCAGAATTAGTTCCAGAAAAAGTTGAAGCTATAAATATAGAAAATATTTGGAGACCTATACCAGAGGCTTTACGTTTATCATTGGAAGAAGCCAAGAAACGTTTAGATAGTGGGGAAACGTGTGAGACAAATTTCTTGGGACATCGAATGTTGAAGGTATTTTTTTCTTTAATAAAAATGAGATTAAAAATCAAATCACTTTTTCAATCTTTTTGATGTCATATTTAGTTTTCTAAACAAAAAAAGGGGGAGAAAATTCTCATTCCATCGGTTGGATATTTTCATATTGGTTCAAGTATTTTCAAAGAAACAAACGCTAAATCCATTTTTGATATCAATAGGTGAGTGGCGACTCTAAGTGAAATTAATATCGATACTTATAAATAGATGCTAATATATAAATATTTAAATATTATTTAAATTTATTTTAGTGTAGAGGATTTGGGACAACAGCACTTGAATATTGAATTGCCATGCAATGCAGTATCTCTTTTAAATAACATGACTGGTTATCATTTGCTCACTTATGCTAGTTTTCAATATCAAAGCAGATTTTCTTACAATCTTTACAACACTCTTAGGAGAGGTATGTTGCATATTATTAATAGTTATTAAATTGTAAATATTTGTATGTTAACAGATAAAATGTACATTAAACTGTAGATAAATTTTATAACAAAAATATTTTATCTTTAATGATATTTAATATTAAGCTGTATTATTTTTAGCATTTATATTAGAAAATGGAAAGTTTTCTAAAGAAGAGATGGGCAAATTATTGGATATGACAATACAATTTTCTCGATATATGCAACGTAGTATACTTGTTGTTAATCTTTTCATCGACGAATATTTATGTTTCAATAACGAAGAACATCAATTAGAACTTCTTACATTACTACAGTGGATAACTTCTATATCTGTAACTGGTAATGATTATTTTTATATCACTTTTATCATTTTTGTTATACTACTATCTATCTGTTTGTGGTTACAGAAATACGAACTGTATTATCGCACGTACAAAATATGTTTTATGAATCGTCATTAAATATAAAGTGTAAAATCATTGAGACACTTAGAATTTTAATCATTAATTTGGTAAATATATCTACTGTTTTTTTTTTTAAAATAATCATGTTTCTTATACAAAGGTTCATATATTTTGGTTTTCGTAGTTTGTAAATCATGGATTTAGTGAATGTTGTCAAAATACACCAGCACCATTTTTGGGGCAAGGATCTATTGATGATTTTGCAGATATTGTGCCTCTCCTGACAAAAATTATAGAAAGTTTAATAATATCTGGACTAAATATACATTCATATAATGTGTTATTGCTTTCTGAAGCATTAACATTTTATGAAGTGGTATGTAATTTCAATTTTCTGTAAAATTTATTTTATATTATAGTGTACAAATTTAAGTCATTTTATTTACACGTATTTGTATATATATATATATAT
>JAITYT010000330.1:1051058-1065553 GCA_025433975.1 Liostenogaster flavolineata
TCGATATTTTCCACCAGTATGGACCGTGAATCGTATTTTAGGGCGAGCGGAAATATTTTATCGTATTTTTTCGTCGAATTAATAGAATATAATTTTATAAGATATTTTTATTTTGTTCTTGAAAATTCCTTTCGCTCGAAGGCGTCCAAGACGATCTTCGAACGTAGAGTTCGCTCTTCCTTCGATACTCGAACGTTTCCCGCGAAACGGAAACAATTGCTGCGATTTCAAAGGCGAAAGACAGGCGGTTTCGCAAGAACAGCGCGTCGAGGTTAATTAAATCTCTCGCAAATGAAGAACGTCTCGAATAAGTTTACGCATTCAGCGCGAGTATTTCGTCGTAATTCAAATAGAATGGAAATAATGCTCGTGTCCAAGCGCTCCACGATACAGACGGAAATACGGGTCGAGACACTCGAAACAACATTTTCGCGGAATTTCGAAATTTCTCGGTTCGAGGATTGCCTCGGGGAAAATAGGAGGAAAAAGAGACGATCCTGGCAGTTTCTTCGACCCAGCGGGGCAACTGAATCGTTCGGTAGGCGTGAGAGAAAGGATAAATTCACGCATGATCGATCATCTTCATTTTTCATTCGAACTTTAACCGTTCGAGTCCCACGAGTTTTTCTTATTTTCCAACCGAGAATCGCCGAGCGGCGCGATAGCGCTTGTTTGATTCCGTGAGTGTGGCGTTCCTAAAAATGCCAATTAGCGCTCGAGGCTTTGCCGGCCGCTGTCACGTACGCGCGACTTGATGTTATTTTATCGTTACGAAATTTGTATAGGAGTACAAATTGAGGCTATTTTTAAAGAAACAATTGCTCTCACTTTCCTCTTTTCCCAAATTTTCCCAATTCGTCTTTCATAAAAGCCTGTCATTACTACTAAGATTTTACTAAAATTAGTAGAACCTGTCTGACACTCGCCGGCGCCAACCTAACGGCGATACGATAAGTGTGAGATAGGCAAAGTGTTAACAGTAAAGACAGAATCCGAACGTTCAGTTAGCTCGACTCTACCAAACCAAGGCTGACACTTTTATAGGCACTGAACGTTAGAAGCGCGATCGCGCCGCTTGGCGCTGAAACGGTTAAAATCGTTTTCGTTTGAAGAAAGGAAGATTCTCGTTGCTCTTCTTCGTCGTTCGCTACTCACCGATAATGAACAGAGCTTCCACGACGACGTCGCTGAGCATGGTGGGTCTGTCGGTATTAATGAAGCTGGCGTTATAGGGCACGATGATCGCCACGTAGAAGGTCGCGAGGAGTATCAGCCAATCCCAGCAGGATTTGAAGCCGCCGTAATGGCTCAGGATGAACTGCGACTTCTTGATCGCCGAAGTTTTGTATTCCGGAAGCGGCGGTGCGGTGGAATGTAAGAGCGTCTGCAATTACGAAAGACGGGACTCCGGAGGTCTCAACGAGCGATAATCGATCGGGATTCGGCGTTTCTTTCTTGGATCTTGGGATCGTAACTAGGCTCGCGAGGCGAGCCAACGATGATGACGATCACGTCGTTGATCGTAGGAGTCGTAGGAGTTTCGAATCGAATCAATTTCGTCCGTGCTTAATCGGAGAACGTACCTCCAAGTGGGATCGCATCTGGTTTACGAGAAGGAACCTTTACGCAGTCGGGATATCGTGAGCAAATGGTTTCAATGGTAACGCTGTAATTATGGAGAAGCAACGTTATCTAGAAGCCGTACGAGTTGAATCAACGTCCGACGAATCCTTGCCGCGATGGATGTCGCGTAGCGACGAGTATCGCCTGGAATCGATGCCTCGCAACTTTCCGCTACGCAAACGTTTACGTAAATCTCTTTAGGCTGAAACTTACCTTAAGTAAGACTTACTAGTATCGAAAGAGGCGGCGATCGAGCAAACGTTCTATCTGAAAGTTCGAACTATGCTCGTTTAAGGGATAAGGAGAGGAAGGTCGTGAACCCGTTAATCGATCGGTCTTCTCTTTGCTGAATTATGCTGTGCTGAATTGATCAAAATAAAATATAACAACAACAATAATAATAATAATCGTTTTCATTTTATCTCGTAGAATTACTTTTTAAGTTTTTCCCTCGGCGCGACGCGTGTACGCGACATTATGCAAAGAAACGAACTTTTAAAAATGGCGGATACGCGGGTCGCGCATAAGCAGTTGACGGGTTAAAAGATCCAGGGTACGAAGACTCGCCTGCCATTGCAATGCGAACTTTATTTGGGCTAATTATTACGAATGGCAATGTTCTCGCAAGGTTCTGTTTGCTCGAAGCTAGCGTCGATAGCCATGCATGAAATTGTACCGCTCACAGGATGATAAACCGTTCTTTGGGTAAAGTAAGATACTATAGAGGTCACGGAGAGTCTAAGAATTAACAGTCGATTAAACGAAAGTTAACGGAGAACTCGTTTGGATCGTTTTCTCTTATCTTTCTCTTAAATCTATCACGGTTAAGCGATCGGCTTCCGAAACACTTATGGCGTCTTTGGCGTATCTCAATACAGCTTACAACACTTTCGGCGAGTTTCACAACGACACAGCGACTACTCACATTGTTCAGTTTTATTTTGTGCTTATTGTCCTGTTTGTAGTGTCCGGAGAGTTGATAAAGTACAGCCCGACTCCTTCTTCTACCGTAAATAGCTGGCGGTGCTTCAGGATCAACATTTCCATTCGCATCTAAAAATTGTAAAGTTGTACCGTCGCGATGTAAAAGTTCACTTACGTTCTCGAAGCTTCCCGAAGTACTTCGGTATGCGGATAAGGTACAAGTGCATAAGGTCAAGCAGCGGCAAGCAATAAATAAAATTGTACTCGGTCATGGTATCTCTCAACGTGCGCAGAGAAGAAGGAAAGTAAAAGATCGCATTGATGATCACGAAACGAATTGGCCCAACGAGATAATCAGCTCGCAGGATAGTCGAAGTTTCTACCATCGCGAGAGAATATCGTCGCAATTGGCACGTTCTACGCGATAATTTGCGAGCAAGTCAATTAAATCGGATAACAGTTCTTGATTAACACGTTGAGTGCCACGCGAATTTATAAGGGAGTAAATCGTTTGCTTTTTTTTTTTGTAAAATCGCGAGACGACGAAAGAAGCAACGAATGCGTTTTAACACGTTCACGACGGAGCCCTAAATTCTGCTTGTCTTCGTCGGTCAGGTATTCTTACCACGATCGCAATTACGTCGTCGAATTCTTCGGCTGTAGAAAATTATAAGTTCGTTATATTTCTTACGGCATAAATTGATGAATTTTTCCCCTAATTTTGCTAAATAAAGAAGAAGCTACGATTCCGCCTGATGGGACAATGAAGAACGCGTTAATTACCGAAATATATAAGAAAAAAAGGAGAAAAAAATGATCCGCGCGGTCGACGACGAAAATTCGAACAGATCAAATAAATTATAAGGAAAATCTTATTGGAGCCTGTCTCAGTGAAAACTGAGTTAGAATTTGGAAAGAACGTCGATCGCGATACGACAAATAGCGATCTTTCTCCTTCCTTCGATAACGAGCTTACACATATATGTGCGTGGGTGAATCGAATATAAACCGGAATTATTCTTTATCAGCAGTGAGACGAACGGAGAGAAACGCGGTCTCGTAGAGGTGTCGGCTGGTATGCCTTTGGGGGATTTCCCGCATACTACTGCGGATTCAGTCGCTAGCACGATGTCGAAGCAACGGATTATTATCAGATCCCTCACGGATGAGGGCGTAAAGTCGTCCAAATTTGAAGAATCCTTGAAGCACGATTTCGCGACACATCTTTAAAAAAACTCAGTCGTACGCGTGGCATAAACAATTTTGTCAGAAGAACGACAGAACCTTGGTACGATGTCACTGTCCAAGCGTTCGTCCTCGAATGTCTGGTGTCGTGACCATATCTTTTTTTTACGACGTAGAGAAACCACTCGTCTTTTGCGGAGAAGTGCGTTTCCAAGTCAGGAGATTACGTAGAGAAATAAACTTGGAGGTTCGTATTTTTCCGTTAGCTCGATAAATCGACAAAAAAAAATTCCGGTTTATATTCGATTCGTCGCGTTCCTTTGTCGAGGTTGCGCATGTATGCTTGTGTACGTGTACTTGTGAATGGTGTCCCGTGTTAGGGGACGGTGTTGCATAACACTTCCGTGCAGCGTGGCGCGGTGACAGCGGTGCAGCAAAAGTGTTCGTTCTCGATAAAAGTCGTTCTAAATAAAATCGTTCTTACGCGTACGGACGAACGAACACGCCGATAACGACGTTGTTATCGTCGATGGATCACTCGTAGGTGCGTATCTACGTACGCGAGATAGTACGTGCAAAATACACCCAGCACGTAAGTGTACGTGACGTACGCGCAGGACCGCCTTTATACGTATACGCGTCAGCAACGAGACTCCAGCGCGTACACGCGCGCGATGTGTCGCAGTTTCGACGACGAACGAGGATTAACGATTGCCAGAGAGGATCGGAGCGATCCTAATCGCCAATCGATCGTCGTTGAAAAAATGACATCTTTTATTTTATATTTTTATTTCATAATTATTTTATTTTACAATTAAATTAATTGGTTTTATATTTTTATACTCGTGCGCTTGTCACGATCCGTAAGTAAAAAAGAAGGGGAAGATCGAGGTAACGAGAACCGCGCGTTAAATTTAATCAGATAGATCAGATTCGAGGGTTCGTAGAAAATCGAGAAATTATTTTTTTCTTTCTCGTAACTGCGAATCGACGTTTCCCGGTCGACCTCGACTCCATTCGCGCGCGTACCTTCCTTAAATTCGTAGTGTTCGTCGCGTAGCTTGAAATTAATCGCAATTTTGTTTGGATGTCGACTAAATCTTTCCTATTACAAAATGGATCTACGTGCTTCGATGCGATGGAAAGCACGCAGGGATTGCGCCTACGGTACGATTTCGACTATCCGACCAATCGCGCGTATAAAGAAAAAAAAAGTATTGTTCTAGGTAAAAACGTGGATATTTACGTGCCCATGCTTATCTTATTTAGCGATTGTCATGCGACGAACGAAAATAACGAAGTGCTATAAAATCGACGTATCCGTGGCTCGATGGAATCGGACGATCGAAATTGCAAGGTAGTTTGTAAATTCGTATTCGCGTGGAAAAAAGTACGCGTACGCATACGCGTGAACGCGCTTCATTCGAATCCAGAATCGAAGCAAAAGGGCTCGAACGATACGTGTACGATACACACATACGTATGCATCGAGAAATGCACATTCGTTCGAGGTGTCGACGCAGAAGTACCTTAACCTGTTGACCGGGGAATTCCCTTTTTAATTACGCAGCTTTTTATTAGCTTATTATTGTTATATTTTATTAGCTTGTTATTGCTATAGTTATTATCGATTTTGATTAATATCGACGTAGTATTGTTTTATAATAAGCTAATTATGCTTCAAATAAATTTAACATTTTACGTAATACAAATTTAAAACGTTTCACGTATTTATACGTTCCGCTCGGTTAACAGGTTAAGCGTCGTTTTGATCGAAATGGGAAAGAAAACTGATCGGATCGTTGCTGAATCGAACTCGCGACTCGCGTCTAAAGGCGGCCCTGCGTAAAAGGATAGAAATATAATTGATGTAATTTTTCATACCCCGATAAGACGTACCACGTGACTCGAAAATACGCTCTGCTCACGGAAGAAGAGAAAATGGAAGTGAAAGAAAGATAGTAGGAGGAGGTCGAAGGGGACGAAGAAGAATCGACGAGAAGACGGTGAAACGATCCTTCCGGCTAGCCTGACTATAGCAGCGAAGCATGGTTAAAACTCACCACTATCGTGCAACTCACAGAGCTGAAGGTTCTTCGTATGCGTGATGTCCTTGTGAGACGCTAGGAACAGCACCACGTCGCCCTTCTCGTTCTTGATCGGCACGATGTCCAGCAGGCAATCGAATGGACTTCCTGTTAACGAAGGGACAAATACAAAATACGTAGAAATCGTCGGTAGGATTCGAATCGCATCAAAATTCAAATATTTCAATAGAAACGGGAAGCTAACGAACTCGAAGAGTTTCAAGGTTCAAGGAAGAATCGTTGAACTCGATCAAGCCTGGCCAAACGTTATTTCGCTCGCTGTTAAGCGACGTAGGCACGCCACTCGACTGAACAAATAAAAGAACATGGATCCACTCGACTAGACCGTTTCACCAAACCGCTCCGTTAAATTTTACTAGCCACACGGAGTGGCTTATTAAATCGCTAGCCACTCGACGGAATCAGTGGTTTCGTACAGATTTTCTCGAGTGCTCGACGATTTCACGATGGATGAGACGACGTCTCGCGTTAGACAGCTCGCAACGCGATCGTAATACTCCCATCGAGAGAGAAGCGAGCGGATGAAAAACGGTACACAAAAAAAGAAGTGGTCCGTAAAGAACGATCGAAATGCATTAACGAACGAAGATCCAGCTCGCGACTTCGTCCGATGGAATGAATAATCATTGGCAAAGCGAAATCACGCGATGCTTCTGTCAGAGTGAAGAAACTTTGCTTCTCTCGTTTTTCGATTAACGACGTCGAGGAGAGTCTCGTCCTATTTTTGCGAAAAGAGAGAAAAGCAATGTTTGTCTAGGCTATGACTCAACAAAGATGAAAAGTATGAGTATTGGTTTGGCAAGAAAGTAATGTCGATTTTCGCAAACTGATGCCGCCATGCTTATTTTGAATGACTTTTGACAGTTTCACGATTATGAATCGTGAAGTTGCCAATCGATAGCCTGACTCTTTGACGATCAGTTCATAAACATTGTATTTGCTTTCACGCCTCTAGCGCAGTTCCTACGTCATCATGGGTTTTGGCAATGAAAAATGAAAAAAGCAACTTTCGTCTGGGCTATGACTCAACAAAGATGGCAAGTACGAGTATTGGTTTGGCAAGGAAGTAATGTCGATTTTCACGAATTGATGATGTCATGCTTTTTTCAAATGTCCTCTGTCAACGTTACGATTACGAATCACGAAGTTGCCAATCGATAATCTAAGTTTATGACGATCAGTTCATGAACACTGTATTCGCTTTCACGCTTCTGGCACTCGCTAGCTCGTTTGTTTCTTCGTTACTGCATTAGCTGTCGTAACGAGATCTGTCATCTCGCGTTGGATTTTCCACGAATACCGAACCATCGAGAATGGCATACCGAACCGGGGCAACTACGAGGCACCGCATTGTCGAAACCGTTTCGCGTTGCAACGTCGAAATGCGACCGAAGCCACGCTTAACGATGCCCGATCGCGTCGAGATTTTGACGTGCCTCGTTAGGATCCTAACGACGTCGAGACTCGAGAGAATAAATTCGGAGCGCTCCTCTTATCTTTTAAAACGCATTTTAAAGCAAGGTTTTAAAACGTGGTCGTTATAAATTGACGGATCCGCTTGGGGCCGCTCGAAACGCTGATTTTTGCAGCGACTTTTATTCGCGACGGCTCGAACGTTTCAACGTAAAGTGTCGTACCTATGAGTAGCACGGATAATCCCCTGGATATTTAAACGAGCGTATAATTGCGTAGCTGCTTCCATCTAATTGGCAACACTTCCTACGTCGTGCGAAATACTTTTTTGCCAGGAAAAATAACCATCGTCACGAAGGATCGATCGATCGATTTAGCGTCTATTCGAATATCGACGAGAAACGATGCGGCTTCGTTAAATGTCCTCGAAATCGGTCATGGAAAGTGAACGTATCGCTCCCCGCGAGCTTGCTAAATTTAACACTGAACGTACCAAGCGGAGTCAAGTGGAAAATTCAAAATTTACTTTAATTCTTTATATTGCTTATAAAAATGAAAATATATGTTTGACAATTTTATTTATACATTTTATAAATGCATTATTTCTTTCAATAAATTAACAATTTTTTTCTAAAAATCAGCGCCTCTTTCGCAAGGAATCATTTTGCCGCTTATGGTATGATTAAGTACACGAAAATGCCGATACGTTTAGCGTTAAAATGAGCGCAGTCCTTGTAAACCGATTTTCGGTAGGACGATCGGTAGGTCGGTTTTTGCTCGAAACGTTTACGCGCGTAAAGCTTTCCGAGAATTATCGCCGAATTGTTCACCCGTTCGTTTGCACCCCGTTAAATCCCAGGTTGACTTTAGGTAGATTAAAAGAAGGAACAACGGAAGAAGATAACGATGGAACAATACGAGAAAGGACCTCGAGGGAGTGGAGAAATTTGTAATTCGTTTGTTCGAACGATCTCCATGGGAAATCGTAACGGTAAATTATAATTTAATTCCCGTCGTGGTAGAAATTTTAGCAGGAGTAATTTTAAGGAAATAGAGGCGATATCATTGACGCGCTTCTTCAAGGTTCTTCGTTTTTTTCTTTACGTCGTACGGCTTCGGGATTTATCTCGACTGAGAGACCGATGGCGTACAATGAAAACGAGTAAAGAGCTTTCAGGCGGACGAGTTTTCCGGTTGCGTGCGTTGAAGATGTTCTTAACGTTTTGCTCGTTATTCGATGGAAAAACGATTTTACTTTACAGGATTACTGACCGAGCACGTATCGTCTCGCTCGACGTAGATCATTTCGTACGAAAGATTTTTACACGGCACGGGAGAACGAAGAAAATCTATGGGAAAGCTCGAAACGAATTTTTCTTCAACTTCGAAACAAGATCGATTTGCCCTTCGTGTTTAACGCTGGAAGAAAGATCGCGTTACGAGCGACGAGTATTTCAACGTATTTCGAAGATTACGCTCAAACAGGAACGACGTTGCACTCGTTTAAATTACTCGTACCGGCTATGAAATAGTTAAGCCGAGTGGCGGACTCGTAATTTATTTTTATTCCTATCCGGTTGCTTGCCGGTAGGAGGAAGATCAAATTCTTCATCGAGGCAAAAATTCATTCTGCCAGTGCGGATTTAATCTTCGACGACGGTAGTGGGATTAGAGAAACGACTCGTGCGACTTGTACACTAACTAAAACGAGGTAAGATCGTCTCCCCTTCGAGGAAGAAGGGAAGATTTCGATGTCTCCATTTCGTCGACCAAATAAAATAAATCGATGCTCCTTACGACAACGTATAAAAAAAAACCATTCGTCTTTGTGCATTGAACGTGTCGAATTTATTTGGATTTTTTTTATATCGTTACAATGACTCGTGCGATCTGTAAATTAGCTAAAACGAGGTAAGATCGTCTCCCCTTGTTCCTCGAAGGGAAGATTTCGATGTCTCGATTTCGTCGACCAAATAAAGTGGATCGATTTTCCCTACGATAACGTATAAAAAAAAAACATTCGTCTTTGTGCATTCAACGCGTCGAATTTATTTGGAAGAGAAAATTTCGTCGACCAAAGTAGATCGATCCATCTTACGACAACTTATCGATCTTAGAGACAAATTGTCGCGTCTTTTATACGCGAACTTTTTTTCGTGAAAGAAACGACGACGATCGACGAGGGTTTCAGGATAAGATCGATCGATGCTTGATTCTTTTTATTTTCAATCTCCGAGGTTTAATGGCGACTTGAAAAATACGTATCACCTCCTTTCCGCAATAAGACGAAGTCGTAAAAATATGCGATGAGATGGAAGTGCGAAATGGAATTCCCTCGATGGAATTAACGCATCAACGACGACGGATCCTTCCTAGCGTTACGCGTTCAAGTTCGAAGGGGACGCGATTATTCGTTACCGAATAAACGGACGTGCAATAATTCTTTTCACGTATTCGGATCCGCGAACAGCGAATAACAAATGCGTCGAGACATCGTTAATAAGAGGGTCGTCGATCACGAAGGTTTCGCGTATCTCCAAACTGTCATTCTGACGGATATCTCGCGAAGAATACGAAAATGGTAAACCGAAAGCGCGCCAACGCTCACGAGCGATTCGTTTTCAGACTCGTCGCATTGTCCGCCGTTGAACCTTTTATTACCGTTCTTCTTGTAGAAGACGACCTCCATCTTCAATTCCGTCTTGCTCTCGAGGCTCTTATCGATCATCGTCTTCACCTCTTCCTTCGTTTCCGGCCCGTAGAGGAACTTGCAAGCGCATCCTTTCTGCATGATCTGCGCTCGCGCGAATCCCGTCAGCTCGCAGAATCCATCGGAACAGTAGACGATCGGGTAGACCGTCGGAACCTGCGCATTTCCCAGCACAAAGTTGCTATCTGCGAATAGAGAAAAATAGGGAGTGAATGCGAGCGTCGAAGAAGCGAATTCGTCCTTTCTAACTCTATCAGATTTAGATATTGGATATTAGGTTGTTCGGAAAGACATTTTTCTTCTTTTTTTAATGAAAAAAATTGTTTGTTATGTTTTTTGTTTTTTACGTTGTTTTCGTGAAAACATTTTGTGAAAAAGCGAAATGACTTTTCGAACAACCTAATATTAGAGGAACCGAAAAATAACGTCGTATTTTTCCGTCGAATTAAAAGAAATAATTTTGAAATATGTTTTCATCTTCTCGAGTCAATGATCTTTTGTCAATTAGCCTGCGCAACATTGACGTAAGCGATCAGCTGACCAAGCGATCGTCGATATGCGCAAAAATCGTTTGCTGTCATTCCTTCATCGACCGTGTTAAAATTGTGCGCCAACTGGTGAATCGAGTTCTCTTCGCGATCATCAGGAGGATTGGACGTTCGCTTTAGGTAGGTTTAGGTCTAGGTTAGTCGGGTTTGCCTGACTCTTCCAGCGACTTTGATCCTTTCAAGAATTCACTTTACAATTACAAATTTCATTTGACAATTTGAAGAAGCGTATTATTCTCGAGTGGAAATCCGAAGCTGCGAGCAATTACGCTTCATCTCGACGTGTAAAAGCATGAATCTGTCGTGATTAACGCGTACGACCGCTGTGCACTAGTATTCGTTTCAATGGATAACGTGGATGTATCATCGCTTTAATTCGGACTTGGAGTGGGCGGTACTTTCGTTTCGAGTCGTTTGTAATTTTTTTCTAAGGAGAGTAAGGATAAACCGAGGAACTCGAGTTCGAAATCGAGCGCTCAAGTGTTAAGAACATCCGGCAAGAATCACGGTGAGAATTTACGAGGAGAGATTTCGAGATCAACAGGTTAGAGGTCTCGTATTGTTTCGATCAAATTTCCTTGGATTTTCTTCTTTCGAGGATGGATTATCGCGCGTGGTAAGAACGACGGTAACTGATATAGCAATTTTTTTGCTTGCCTTTCCAAGATAATCCCTACGGCGACGACTTATTCCAAGATCTCTTGACAAAAATCCTCGGTAAGATCGTCGACGATCTTTCATCGCCGTGACGAACGATCGCGGTCTTACGAAAAAATCTTTCCCTTGTTAGGAGACGTCGATCGGTAAATAATAAACGTAGCGGACGAAGTGAAAGCAAGACGGAGAGGAAGACAAAAATTAATGACAACGTACGAAGAAAATGACGGATGATCGCGTCGCATAGCGCGGCCAATGATGCAGTAACAAAAGGGAGGATCTTTTCAGCTAACTTTAAAAGGATAAATGTCCATGAGCAATCCTCGTGTTTTCCGAAGTTAATGGAAACTAGGAAGAGTGTGGATTCGCATAAACTGCTTGTTCTACACTGTTGAATTAGTTACTGAACGAAAATATCAACATCGGATAATGCCCATGGACAATCCTCGTGTTTTCCAAAGTTAATCAAAACTAGGAAGATGTCTCCAAGGGTAACATCGCAACTATTTTTAACTTCGTGCCCTTGAAGCCCCTTTTCCTGGGACGTTCCGGCGCTCATTGTTTCCTGATCCCGATAAAAAGTCCACGAGGCAAGCGGCTTTTTCTAAAGAAAAAAGAAAAAAGCAAAAAGAAAAGAAAAGGAAACACGCGTTCATTGACGAAGTCATTTTTTAAATTCGCGCCCACGTTCCTTCTTCGTCGATATTCCGGCGTTTTCTCGTTTTCGTCCGTTTTTCCCCGGTTAACGTTCATTCGGGACATTTTTAGTCCAAATTAGTCGACTATTATTTTAAAATATCTTCGAATGACTTCGTCGACATTTCGAGTTAAATCTCAATTAGGTCGTTACGAATAATTCGAAAAAAAGAACTTTAAAAAACTCGAATTTAGAAGGACAACGAAAGATTGAAAACTTCTTTGTCGCCGTCGTCGAGATACGCGACGAATAAGTAGCTATCGGAACGAAAGTGATATTTTTCGAATTACGTCGAACCTAGTTCGCAATTTACAAATTTCGACGATGAAACTAGCGTTGGATGGCGACACGTGGTAATCGCATCGGAACCATCACGAAATCGAATAACTTGCGGTGCCTCGTATACTTCCGTTCGCGATAAAAAAAAATGTTAACGCGGTAACTCGGGCGTCGATTAAACGTAATTTCACGGTACGCCTCGCATATCTCGATGAAGGACGATTGATAGCGGGGCGGATAATTGGTAAATTGCTCATCGACGAGTTCGCCTACGTGTTTCTAAGCCTCCAGGCGATCATTTTTCGCGTCGAGCGTGTTTGTCGAACGCGCTCGAGCGATTCCCCGAAGGAAACGACTTCGACTACGATTGCCGATGGAAAATGTTCGAGAGGTTCCACGATCTCTGTATAAAAGTCTATCTGGAACTCGTCTTCGCTACTACGTGTATCATGAGACTCACTCGTGTTTGGTCGTTTTGCCACTGTTCTCTGATAAACAATATTATATACAAAATAATGATAAACAAAAAAAATGTTAAATAAAACTAATAATAAGATAAATTTAATAATAATAGTGAACAATAATAATGATAAACAAAATTTAAAAAATGGATAAATAAATGAATTGGAAATTTCTAATCGCAAATTACAAAAGCACAAAATGACATTTACCGAAAGAATACTCACTTTTCCGACTTTACGATTTATTAGCGATGGGATCTATCTGTAACGCTCGATACTTCAATATGAACTGAGTTCAGTTTTGAACAACATTCTTTCCTCCAATTTTGGGAAGGATTTCCTAAAATTTCCGCGTTTATATCCTCGAATTTCATTGTACAGTACGAGGTATGCTTGCATACCAACACACGAGTCACAATTTCGCCTTCGTTTCGAGACGTTCGAAGGTTCGATGCTACGGCAGCTTTTGTTGGAAGACAGAAAGTATCCTTTAGTCTCGAAGACTTTATCTCACTCGCTCATTTTATCGAAAAAATCGACGATCGACGATCGTACAAAATTGTACAAAAGCGATTGGCGACGAATCGTGCGCTCGCGCGGCCTGATCGCCGATTTGCGTTCGATCGATTATCCTTTGTAGTTACGCGATCGCGTGTACGAGATAACACGGCAATTCGGACGATAAAGCACGCCCATGGGTTCCGGTGTACAGACCACGCCAACCATAACGTCGACGACGGCACGTCGGTCGTGTTTAATGTCTACGAATCGCGTCGTTACCGCGTAAAAAATTGAACTCCTTATCGAAAGATAAATACTGTTTAATGAAAAATGCGATTCCGTATTTGTACGCACATTGGACCAATTGTTTTTGAGATTTAGTTTCCGAATTAAATGATCTAGTTTCGATAAGTGACGCGATTTCGTTGATATCGCCAACTCGTCACTTGCAATTTCTGTGGTTTTCGTCGAAAAAAGCACCTTGACCTTAAATCGATTTGATACATCGAACGTCCATTGAGAATCGAGGGTGTTTCCTGCAGAGCCTAAATTCAAGCTCCACCTCAGTAAATGTACACGCGGTTGCGATCGATTTACTTGCTTTTATGGTGAAATTGGGATTGCCTTGAAAAGCGATTTTCTATCTGTTAATGTCTAGTCTCTGTAATTTTATTTTTTAGTAACCTACGCTCCTTTTTAGTAATTTAGAAAAACTATTTTTTAATAATTTACGCTCAATTTGTAGAATTTAACAAAAAGATCGCTGTCGCCACTCTCATCTCGATCGAACATTCAAGGAAGCAGACGAGTTGACATTTTTTTCTTCTAAATAGGTATAATTTTGTTTTAAAAGATCCGATACGCGTTTTCGTCTCGGAAAGACAACAACGACAATTCGTCGATTTATTACGCCTGTTTTTGTTATTCAATCCTATCCTAGGTGACTTAGATACTAAGTATCAGTTGTTCGTCGACCGTCGACACGAGAGCAGCGGAGTGAGTTTTATCGTATCCTTCGTTCGCAGTGTCAGTGATCGCGAGTGAAGCGCAAGGAAGCATCCTGGGCTTCGCTCAGGATGCCAATCATCGAAGTGCTGTCCAGCTTGGACCTCGATCTGAGAACCTGCTGACCGCTCGGCGTCTCTCTAATCTCGTCCGAACGTTCAAGGAAGCACGTGAGTTGATAATTTTTACTTAAATACATGTTATTCCCTTTGAAACGTATACTTTTTTATTCGAAAGATACGGAACATGTTTCATAATTTTTTTACTTGCTTTTTCGATCGTTACTTTTAAGTTTGTCTCGTACTTTCGAGAAATTGTTAATCCTTCGTCTTTTATACCACGTTACCTTCCTTACGTCTTGTCGTCGTGATTTTTTTTTTTTTT
>JAITYT010000330.1:1091866-1103489 GCA_025433975.1 Liostenogaster flavolineata
GAATGGCTGGAATAAGAAAGAGCAGCCAAGTCCGCGTAAAATCGCGGTTGGGAACGTTCGAGCTTTTCTTCGGCGTACTGTTTCGTTTCGTTCGAGTTTCTATCGAATACGTTCACGTTGGGCGACGTTTACACGCCACACGGGTACGTTTACGTAATCTCGGTTTCGTCGATGAACGTTCGCGTCGTCGCCGTAATTGCGTTACTAAACGGTTTCGGTTCCATCGGTATGACGCGACGCGTCGTACCGCGTTTTATCCTTGCACCCTCTCCTACCCATCCGTTCCTACGTGCTTACCGCCTATTCGTCCACCCATCCATTCGCCCACTCGAGTACCATGACATAACGAGGAGTCGAAATTTCGAAGCACGAGTAGATACCTAGCGCCACGATCTACCTTTGAGCCTGAGAAGTTTCTAACTCGATCTTCGTATCTACCTGCACTGTTAATATTCAACGAACTGCGCGGTTTAATTGGTCTTGCGGATCAATTAACGAGCCAGGGCATTTACGTAGATCCGCGATACGCGGTCCCCTAACTTCCTAGGGATAATTGTTAGGGAAAGGTCCATCCCTCGAACGTTATCTTTCCTACCTTTCGAGTTCGCTAGGCTCGGGGGACCTAAAAGATACTTCGAACGTGGAAAAAGATCGAGGAAATACCGGACGGACGATTATTCCGGTATCCGACGGTTCCGTCCATCTCCCGAGAAGTTCCATCGATCTTCGTAGCTCTTCTTCGTCGACTTGGCGAGACAAGTCGAGTGTGAAGAGCCAGAAAGCGTGGAAGCCTCTCCCTGCGAGAATTCGGATCTAGTTAAAGATTCCCCCTGGCCAAACTTTTTCCGAAATCCATCGGCGCGAACGGTCGCTGTCGTTTCTCAGGAAGAAACCGAAGCTCGCGACAACTTGCGACGTTTCTTCGACTCATATTCGCGAATCAGGAAGCATCGGCGGAGCTCCTCGACGCGACACACTTTCTCCAAGGGGGAAAGTCGTTGGAGGTACTTGCGAAGACTCTCTCGTAAGGCCGTAGGTACCCGTAATTATCCTGGCTCCTTTCTTTCGCGCGTTTCAGTCGGTCGAGAGGCGGTGCGCGCTTTTAACGCCGGCTGAAACGCGTCGAAAGACGTTCGTTCGCGTTTTTTCGAACGAAGGGTGGCGACGAGACGTCGGCAATGTCACCGGGAAATTTTACAGTCGCGACTGCTAACAGACTCTTGGAAACTCGGTCCAGAGCATACGCGTAATGATACGATAAAATAAAAAGAAGTTAAAATAGTTAATATAAATTAGAAAAAATAATCGAATAGTTAAGTACAACAAGAACTGTAATCGTCCTGTCGATGCTGGACTTTCGTCGATTTTTCGCATAATGTCGAGTATACTCGACCGAAGATAAAAAAAATTACCTTCCTATTATAAATCAGCGATATCAAACGAAATCAAATATTGTAAGAAAAATATATTCGCTGAAAAATAATGAAGCAGGCAGAACAAGTTTCTCGAAACAAAATTAGACAGTTGAAGGGTCAAAGTAATCGGTTTTTAAATCTTTATTTTTACGAAAATGCACGAACGAGATAATCGAATTGCAGATGAAACACGCGAGCACCGATTGTTTGCTTATGCCTCGGTAAATAGTCGAACTGTCGATCGACTTAACAAGGACCTACGCGGATTCGTTGCCTCTCCAAATGGAACCGATCGACTTTATAGACGATTCCAAGAAAAGTTCGTCCTATTTCGGTGCTCGTCGGTGAAGAGATCAAAAGTCCGACTTTTACGAGTCGAAACGTGCAAATGTTGGCAGAATCAGTCGGTCGGTCGGTCGGTGAAAGATCGCGTCGATATTGCGCCGCTCTGCGAGCTGACGTTGCAAGCCGTTTTCTTGCTACGACAATAACTCGTTGAAATGTATTTGAAATATTGTATTTCGACGGGACACCGAAATGCAACGTCTTATTATGCGCGTCGTGGAAACTTTTCTGTTCTCGAAGATAAAAAAGAAAGTTCTTTTTGTCAACGATTGCATTGAAAAATATTTGAACAGTCGAATGCAATTAAAATTGAGATAATAGTAAGAGTCGAACGATTAATTCGATATATCGTTTAACGATCAATTTTGATGCATTTTATTGTAAAAACGATATACTCGCTCTCACGTCGCATAAATCCGACTCCTAATGGAATATTCGTGACGATTTCGAGTGGCTTATTTGTTACAGAACATAAGAAGATACGTACGATTAAAAGTCAACCACAATATTGAAAATAATACCTAGTGGTCGTGTCCTTATTTTTTTGTTTTTGTTTTTTAGGACGTACGAGGCACAAAGACGGCACCTCCAGGGACGGCTGATAATTGCGAAAACCACTTCGGTGTGTTTGCATTTTCTCTACCACGGATGGTTTGCTCGAGAACTCGTAAACCCCCGCGCGTTAGATAGGTATATACGGGAATATTCCATCATGATCGATCATTCAAACTATATCGCGACGTTAAGAATACAAGAGTTTCCATGTACAAGCGTTTTCGCTACTCGTTTTAGCTAATGCCTTTTAAAATCGACGACACGCACACTCGAAATATTTTCTCGCGTTTTTATCGATTTAACGACGTGCTTTAACACGTTGACCGCCACGTTCCTCGCACGGGACCGCAGATTGTCTTGTTTATTACGGTGGCCATCGGACGAATGTACGAACGTGCGTTTAACGTCCTCGGTTTTCGTATAATATATCAATTTAATCGTAGAATTATTTCCAACATCATATATTTAACAAAATATTTAAAGTATGAATATTATTTATATATAATAAAGATCTATATCGATTCGAGAATAATGTCGATCGTTAAAATCGATTTTTTATTTACACACTTTTCTATATCGTATCGCATAAAATTAGACGTAATCGTATCGACTTATAAATAATTCATAAAAGCAGCGACGTTGGGTCCCTCGATCAAATAATAGATGCGATAACATCGATCGGTCCAGTATAATCTCCATTATCCAGTACTCAGAGATCCGACGATACATATTTATTTACATATGCGCGATTACTATTCATACCTTTCGTAATAAGTTTCGCCAGGGATTATATCGACGGCTGTGGAAACGCGCGAACAACCTTAGGTGCCTCGGATGTCTGTTACGTTTAATTGCTTTCTTACCGTACGCCGTAGATGTAATCGCTCTTGCTCGATTGATATTTTAATTAAAGACATCCGCCTTGGAAAAAATGTACCGTCTTTTGTTCGCCAGTCGGAGTGCGTGGATTTTCGATGACGACATTCCTCTCGTTTCTGTATCTCCTTCCGTTAAAAATTTCATCCTTCTCCTACGAGTACGAGAATATCGCTAATTCAGCCTCGAAGAATTTCTCGATAGATGAATAATATAACGGGAAAATATCATTCGTGTAACTTTAAGATTTTAGTTACGTTTGATATCGCGAGGATTTTACATTGCAACTTGACATAATCGATTACTTTTTCACGTACAATTTCTTGCATAGTTGTTAGTAAAACGAAGAATTCTGAAACTTCATTCTGCGATTATATATATATTTATTTTATATATATTTTTTATTATTTTTATTAATTTATAGTTAGTTAGAAAAGCATGCTTGTACATGTTTTAACGAAACTGTATGTTTAACAAAATTAAATGTACTCTTTACGACACGTTGCCATTGAAGGCTCTCGCGTGGATGTTATTCGCTGAAACGTTAAAAAACGTTTCAATGGTTACAAGACGATTCTTTTAATATCTCACCGTAAAGTTTTTTCCCCTTTGCATTACGTAATGCAACGACAAAAGAACTCGGAAAGCCAGAAAAGTAACGTACTCGTGACACATCCCTCGGGTTTTTATCGTCTCGTAACCGTAGACGTATAACGCGTTGATGTATCGTATAATGTACGATATTTAGGTACGTTACGACCAGCGTAATATATTCAAGTTTTTAAACGAACCTATTAAAAACGAAGATATCTTTTGCGACGTTGAAGGAATATCCAGTGTCAACGAATGATGCAATTTTTCAAAGGAATTTCTTTTTAATTTTTTTAAAATTAATTTATTCCCTAATTTTTATTTCATTATTGATTTTCGCTCTGCCCGCTTTCTCCGTGCAATAATATTAAAAGTCGTTCTACGGCGCTTTCAAACGATAATCGTCGACTCGTGCGTGCTGTCGATTACGATAAAATATTCTTCGAAGAAGGTTATACGCGCATTTATCTCACGATCTTCGCGTAAAATCTGAATTTAACAATTTATTTCAATCGTCGTACGACACGGAGTCACTTTTCCGAATAATAGGAATATGCTGAATAGAAATGCGACAGAGGCGCCGGAGAAAGCAATTACATCCGTGGTAAAATTTAAATTTAGATCGAAATAATGTTCGAACGCTTTCGAGGCTAGAAAAATAAGAGGCCCTCTTTTTTTTTGCGACTCGCAGAATTTTGGCACTCGTCCGTGCGCCACGACCGCGATCGTACCGACGAACTAACGAAATGCGACGAGAAGCTAACACGGCTACGTCCAATTAGAGATAATTCTATTTTTCGTTTGCCCTCGGCCCAACGAAAATATTTCGATCGGCACAAAGACTAACGACGGCCTTGGGCGCGCCTCGAGCACTCACCTCGCTCCTGTTTTCCGTTTGGTTTGGTCGGTGCTACGGCAAGATGCCGCGTAAGGATGTCGTCGATTCGCAATTATTTCGTGCGACCGACAAAAAAAGGAAGATCGTCGCGTAAATTCCGCCGGAAGATTGGAAGATAAAAAGGAAGAATAGCGTTTCTTATTAAAATCGTAATAAATCCACGATCTAAAGAGGACTCGTTTTTCCGCGATGTAAAGAAAATTCATTTATATTTCCAGGATGTAACGAAGACTCGTCTTTCCACGATGTAAATTTTATAATCATATATTTATTCATTTATTACCAATAAATACACCAACATTATTAATTCCATTTATAATTCTAATCGAATCATTAAGAAATATTATTCGTTTGAATAATTAATAATAAATATTATTATTTAATATTGATTATTCTTATTAATAATAATATCATTGTTTTAACATTATCGTTTGTTATTTAAGAAATATTATTCGTTTGAACAATTCATATTAAATATTATTATTTAATATAATATTAATATTAATATAATATTAATAAGAAATATTATTATGAACATTTTGAACGCGTGGAGTATCGTTCCTACCAACCACTCGATCGATGAGGTCTTCGATCACTGAAGGACATGGAAACAACGATAATGACGCCGTTCGTTTAATCGAAGCTGAAAAGCGTACTTTTTCAGTGGAACGATATCCAAAATGTCTCGTGGTCGTCGACGCGACATCCGTTAACCTCGATTAACGCGGAAACGGAGTGGTTCGATCGAACGCGAAGGCAATTCTACTCTATCATGCTGACAATCGAGATGGCGGAAGACGAATAAAAAAGAAGAGAAGGTAAAGTAGAATGCGATTCTGGCACTTAACAAGAACGGAACTTGCTCGTAATTCGATTAAGACTGCGACGAAGAGGACGATCACGACGACGACGACGATCTCGGAGTCTCTTTCTTCGTAATTCGATTTTTTTCCCCGAGTTCGCGTCGAGTATCCTCGAGCTCGTGGTATCCGTGTCGAAGGTATCGAATTAGTACTTAGTGTTTGGATGGTTTGGTAGTTCATCGATTCGTACTACTTTCGTTAGTTCTCGCACGAAAGTACCTGATTCTCAGGGTAAATCGAAGTCTCTCTTCGTTTCCGCGTACGTTCTAATAAACGTTGCTATAAGAGCGAGATAAAAAGCATACCGCGATCAAAGTAGAACAAAGTACGCGAGTTTGCACGGATTTTCCAAAAATTTGTGTCAAAATTGACGAGAAAGTTTCGAACGGAAAATCGCGTATATGTTTTAAACAAATATAATATATTTTTAATTTAAGGAAAGAGTTCGTCGTTTTGTATTGCGCTGGACGAACGTCAAATTAAGTTGAGATTAAATTTTCCTACATTCCGATGACGAACTTTTGTTAAAAATTAGAATCAAAAGGGAAAAGCCGAGAGGGCAATTTTGATTTTACGCGAAACTGTAAAGAGTCAAACAGACGGTAGGAGTTAGCGAGGTTGAAGTTAGACGAGAGTCGAAAAAAATTGTTATTTTTTGCGTACAGCTCTGCCGTGGCAATACGCACAAATTGCAAAAGAAAAGCCATTCGACTTTGTCTCCTGATCATTTTTTTATATCATTTTACCGAAACCAGATAGAAAAAGAAGAGCCACCCACTGCATTCGAATAAATAGCCGAACGTTGAGGGTTCTTCCAAAAGAAAAAAAGATCCGTTTCGAAGATTTTAAAGGTTCGAAGTCGCACGACATTCATACGTCACTTCGAAGTTCGTATCAAACGCGGAAATTCAACGACCAACGAGGAGTCGAATCATTCGTTTTACGAGAAAGGAAGGAAAAGTCAAAGGCGAACGATAAGCGAAGAAGGAAGAAATTCGAGCTTTCAGCTCGACCTTTTAATTACCCCTTAACCTACGATTTACGTTCCGACAGTCTGGCTCCAAAACGTAAAGAAGCTCGCCCAGCCTTCGAGCCGTTCCACAAATCGGTCCTGAGTCGTATTAATCGCGCGCGACTTACGGAATGTTAGTACATGCGTAAGATACAACTGGTATAAATATATCACAAAAGGATTAAGTCGGATCGTTCTGTTAGGTTGTTCGGAAAGTAATTTCGTTTTTTGTCTTTTTTTCTTATCGTGAACGGTCGAATTCCATAAATTAATGAAGTCCTCTGTTGGGAAAAAAACGAAATTACTTTTCGAAGAAGCTAACAGGTGCGAATCGATCGCGATGGGCCAAAAGAGCGAGTCTTACTTTTTGCCTCGTAGTCGCGTCTGGGACAATGCAAACCCTTTTCGAAGCCGCGAGGCACGAAATAAACGGCTGCAAGGGGAGAAGGGGAGGGGGTTGGAACGGGGATCGGAAGAAAGAGGGATATCGTGGGTCACTGGAAGGAGAAAAATTCAAAGCAGAGGCAAGAGCCGTGCGGAATAAAAATGGAGGGCGCTTGATGGTGGTACGAGAGCGAGAGATAAACGCGTGGAAACATGGCGATCGATGGTAAGGTAAACGAAACGTTTAACGTTAAACGAATTTGCCACGAATGCGGGAGATCGCGAGAGATCTTTCGGGGCTGGCGGGGCATCGGGGGAAGGGAGGTGCGAGAGAGTCGTGAGATAATGGCGTAGAAATCGAAGGATTCGTCGGGGAGTCGAAGGACCGATCTTTCGCTTAATGCGCGCGCAGGACGAGGTGCGCGCAATTATCCGATCCGAAATGGCGGTACGTAGAAGCTTCGAATGCAGAGGAAGAAAAATAAAGGAAAAGAAAATACGAATTCGTGGATCCATACGAGTAGGGCGTATACAAATAAAAGATGAAGGAATGAGAGAGAGAGAGAGAGATGGAACGCAAAAGAAACGGAAACCATACCGAGAATCAGACGAAAAAATCTATTTTCGTTTCTCTCGTTGAAATATAGAAAGGAAAATAAGCCGTAACCGGATTGATTCGAAGTTATCGCAAAGACCGAAAACATCGCGATTCAAATGGAAATCCAAAAACGAATTTACGTAAAGTTATTATCAGTTCTGTTATAAAACGTTTCGACCGAGATCCGTTTATAGCGCGATGGTATTCGCGTCGAAATACTACCGTCGTGCTTTCCTCTTCCATTTCGCGTTAGCTAATTTTCTGCAAGCTGGGTATCACGAATTGTCCTCTAACGTTGATCGTCGATTTACATCCGTGCAAAATTTTTTCCGTGATTTATCTGTTTCGTAGGCGACGTAGCCGATTGTTATCGCTTGATTCTGGGAAACGTTGAAAAAATACTCGACGTCGGTTGCAGTTTTCTTCCATAGACGCGATTACGCATCTCGCATCTTTTCTGACAATAATATTGTTGCCGACTTTTAACCGACTTCCAGTCGATCTCTAGCGTTTAAAGCTTTTTTTTCACCATCATCTTCCCTGCGTAAACGTTTGCGTTAAACGTCGAGTTATTCACGGTCGAGTTGAAACATCGACAAGACCGTAGGGATTCTTCCACATATATCAAGTACGCTATATTCGTGGCATTTTTGCCAGAACGAATTTCACCAAGATGTTAGAAACGGATATTTACAAGAGTTCACGGAGATAAAAAGTTAAAGTCCACGTGTTAATTTACAAATTACGTTGGCAATGTAAATTAACGAAATAACGAGAGTCGGGTCGGAGAGACGTCGAGATCTTTTTACAAGAAAGTTGCTCGATAAAAAAAAATGTGGGTGTTTCCGATCAACACCCACGTAAATTCTGTGAATAACGTCGATTAGGGCGAATACGATCGGCAAGGTACGTGATCGATCATACGGTAGCAAGTAAGGTGTCGTGGCATCGTTTCGGCTTGTAATTTTTAGCAGGAGCTTGAGAACGTCCGAAAAAGAGACAAAGCAAAGGGAGATCGTGGAATTCGAATTCATCGACGATCGAAAAGTGACCAAATTGTTTCCTTTTTAGGATGCCGCGCTTGTAATTAATTTGTATTTTCAAAGGGATCGTCAGCCTTTCGAGATCTTCGCGATCGATCGAAAAATACAATTTGCTAAAAAAAATACATTCCACCAGTCTTGAAATATATTTTAGCTAGTCTGAACTTCAGTTCTAAGCTCGAATAGATATAGAAAAATGCAGAAAATTGAACTTTTGAAAGAGAAGTTTTAAACAGCACGTTGTTCTCGCAAGGGCTTTAAATTATTATGATACATATTGCATACATATTTCAATTTACATATTGCAATTTAATTCGGATATCACTCGTACGAGAACGTGATCTATGAATTTCTAGGATTCTTTATCTCGAGATATAACACAGATATTCTATACCTAGAATTAAATTTGAATAATTCGTTTCAAACTTATTCAATTTAAAAGCGAATGAAGATTCTTCGCCGAAATCCGTCTTTTACGGTAAATTATTTAACGGTCATTGAAGATAGACTTTATTCCTTCGGCGTATGAATGCTCCAAGCATTCCTCGATCCGTCCTTATCATCAAAATTCTTCGTTTTTTCACTTTTCGGTCAGCTTTTAGGGATTCGTCCTCGTTGTACGTCGTTAGCATCGTTTCAATCCTCTCTCTTTTCGAGCAGTTTCCTTTCGCTTCGAACGTCGTCGGCTGTTCGTCGTGGACGAAAGACCGTTTTCGGCGAGTCTCGTTCGCTTCGACAGCACCAGCATCGATAATACATCGACATCGATTTCGATTTCGTCCGGGACAGGTAATCTCGATGTCGCGTTCCTCGTTGATGAAAACAAACGCATGTTACGCGAATCGAAGAGCGCTCTTCATCGGAGGAAAAACGACCGAGGAATTTACTTATTAATCGGGAGAGCAAACGCTGCTCGATGGGTTGCAATGGTCGACGTGCGAACGAATGGACGGATGTATCCATCGATGGAACGTTTTGCGAGCTCGTTCGTCGATAAAAGATGTCGATAAAAAACCGATATTTCGACGAATCGATCGGTGCTTCCTTGAAAAAAGGACGTACACGCGTCGTTATTTTATTTTATTTTATTTTATTTTTTTTTTTATAAAGGAGACGTTGGATCGGTATTCGAGTCGGTATTTCGCTCCGAACCGAATCGACAGGGAAAACGTCATCGTGAAAAGACGCAATCGAGCGCACGACCTGCGCGTCGTAGACGAAAGTAAACCGAACGTCTCGAGATGCCGCCTCTCCGACTAAACGATGTGCAAATCAAGCTAACCGAGCAGTGCTACAGACCGGAACGAGCGAATCGTTCCCCTTGAGTTCCATCGAAACGAATTATTTGTCGTTACGTTCGGGAGCCACGATTTTTTGCGATTTTCGTTAACATTTTTTTATTTTAATTCTTGTTTTAAATCCAAATATCGAGGAAACACACGTTTCAGCTCGCACGGCTGTTTATTCAAACGTAAAGAGTATAAAAACGTGATTTCTGATAATGGCGTGTAATCGCTGATAATTGAAATCGTTCGTCGTATCAAAGTGAATCCTTGGATCGAATTGGATTCCATCCTTCGATTTATCGTAATTTTTTAAACCTTCCGAGCTGGTTTGTTCGATATTACGATTATTTTTTGCCATTCGTTCAGTTCGACGCGATATTTTAATACGAATACCATTTGAACGAACTCTTTCCTCCTTTGAAATATTAAGAGAGCGATACGCGGGAGTTTCGAGCGATTGAAAGTGATGTGGCACTTGGAAACGAACGAGTCATTGTCAGTAGCACGACGAGAAACCGCACGCGATCGTTCGTAATTGCTCGATGCGATCGATTGAACTTGGAAAATTTCTCCGGCTGTTGACTCGTGCGTGGATCGTTGATTCAGATCCGGCTCGAAGGACCAAATGTTGACGCGTCCGTGGGTCGTTTGATGGATCTGCGGCTCGACCCACGATCACGCTCCGTGAGCGTATCGTCGCTTCTCCCAATTGGGATTGGATGAGAGACGCGAAGCCGCTGACATCGAATCACTCGTTGATGTAAAACTTCTCCATATTTATAACACGAACTCGTTGTTTGCTAGAGTGCCATGTCAAGCCACGAAAACTGTATCTGTATACTTTATTTATGTATTTATGCAATACGTGTAAATACAACTTAAATTACGACTGTCACGTAATTATCGTATTGTAGTAGTTTAAAAAAATTATTTAAAACAAAATATAAAAAAAAAGAAAATTTTTGCTCGCGCGTATGAATTAGTGGTATATGTTTTCAAAATGTTGTCCATTGGAATTAACACGGAACTGCGATCGTTTGCAAAAACTTTGGGAAAAATGGGAACGTGTTGAAAGTAAACGGTTTTTTTGGCCTATTTGTTACGAAGTAATAACTATTTACTTACTTACAAAAAAAGAAACACAGACGACCTGGTGAACCGTAATTTAAAGTCTACGGGTAGATCTAGGCTCAGTTGAAATTGTACATTTCTGTCAGACGGACGGACTCGAGACGAAGACGTGGAACGCGACGCTCTTCGCTCGAATCTCACAATCTCAGGAGATTCGAGTAGACCTAATCTACTTTCGCGTGCTGGTGTGTTAGAAAAACGGTACCGATCAGTTTACCAAGAGACTTACGCGACGAAGTTTTGACTCGCCATTGCGACTATTTTCCCCTCGAATACCTGGAATACCTTCCTAGAAAAGGAAGAAATCACTCGGACCGTTCCTACGTAAGCCAACAACAATTTTTCTATTTTCTCGTTCGACGATTTCTCTCCGGATCGACGCGATCTTCCCTTAAGCATTTTAACGAACTCGGGCCAATCGCCATAGGAATTTCCGCGCATCGGTGAAAATGCGTTTACCAGAAAATCGGGGAACGACGTCCGCGTGAATGGACGGACCTCTCCGATGCCGCGTCAAGACGAGTCGAGCGCCAATTCCGATTACGCAGTGGCTCGATTTAACCTTTAAACGCCTAGCGTGCCCGAAACGTCCCTTTAAATGTTTTCCCTCGGTGTCGCGAGTGCCT
>JAITYT010000330.1:1121280-1132905 GCA_025433975.1 Liostenogaster flavolineata
GTAGTCATAACTTCTTATATTTATAATAACTTTCCTGAATAATAAAGATTAACACCATTAAACGGCAAAATTTGTTTGGCCACTGAATAATAAGTAATTTATTTTAGAAGCCATTTTGATTAACTCCGTACTCTAATGTAAATCGTTTCAAAAACGCAATTATATTATTAATTATTGGATTATCTGTTCCGGCCGTGCATCGACTGAATTTATATCGTAACAGGAATTTTAAAAAGCAATATACATTATTTCATCGCATTTCTCATCTTTTTCTTTTATGGAGTTAATCGATGTGTGCACTGAACGGCTCATATGATGAGAATACGTCTGATCTTCTCTCACTAGATACCAGATACGATCACGAATGGGATTTGAAATCCTATGGCCACGAGTTGAGGTCGAAATTGGGTGCTAAACCTCACTGCCACGTCTCACGAAAGGGTTGCGTGGCGCGAATAGCTACTGTCACTCGTTTCTCGGATCCAAGGATGGAAGCCGACGATTTGGGGGCTTAAGTCAGATCAGATACGAACGTAGACAGTAGGCGTAACCGAACGACAGCTTGCACGGTCGTCAAACATTACGAATTTACATCGGAAATTCGCACAACTGCCTTTACTTTCCTTCTGAGCGTTCGAAGAGTTCGTTGGATTATCACCGAGAAATAATTTCCTTGGCGGAGCTCGAAGGAACATTCGAGGCGTCAGTTTTGCGATCGCGTTATCGATAACGTCGATCGTACGTTCTTAATTAACGTTTTAAACGATCGTTCTAATTTTTTACCGCAAATTCCAGTTACCTCGGAAATTTCCAACGAAGAGTCGAGTTCTTCGTTCGAAGGCGCGTTGACGTTTCCGTCGTTTTCATCGATTCGACGATGAAAAACATCGTTCTTTCTTGCGACTGGCGAAATTTCGAGCGACGCGCGAGCTAAAAATACCAAGCGCAAAGTTTCATTAAACTCGGCGCACGTTTTTGTTTTTCGTCGACATTGCGAATATTACGTCGTATTCGTCTTCCTTTCCAGCAGGAAAAGATGATACGGCCGCGTATATCGTAGATTATTTTCGCTCGTCGCGTTGGAAAAAATCAACGGTGACACATAAATCGTGGAATTCGCGAGCGTCGCTAGAGTCAGTTTCGTTTAATTGTTAGACATCGTATCGAGCCGATACGCAATCGACGCTTCTTATAAAGAGGTTAAAGAGGTAAGGTTGGAATTTGGATACGCGTTAATGAAACGCTTGTTTCGCCCTTTGAAAGCATATCGATCGGACACACGATTCCCTTCGTTAGACAGATTTTCATCGATAATGCCGTGTCGCATCAGTGTAGCCACTGAATAGAGAAAGGGGATATTTCGAATGATTTTTGGGCCCGTCGCTTTTTCAAAGCCGTTCAAACAGCATCGAAGAAAGACAAGGTTTCTTTACTTCTACTTTTTCAAGGGGATAGAAAGGATTAGAAATTTAATTCGTTAAATTATCCAGCTCGAAATGTGGTCTAAATCGCTAATTACAGAGGCTAATTACAGAAGCCACCGAATCAAGACAGGGGATATTTCGAATAATTTTTGGGCCCGTTGCCTTTTCAAAGCCGCTCAAACAACATCGAAGAAGGACGAGGTTCCGTTACTTCTACTTTTTCAAAAGAATAAAAACGATTAGAGATTAGATTCGATAAATTAGTTAGCTCGATGCGCCGAACTACCAGTTCATCGTTCGTTAATCTCGTGGAATCGATTTAAACATTCTATCAAGCGATCCGGTGGTCCGAAACGGCGAACGAGCGTGACGTGTCCCATCGCAACGAACAAAGAAATAAGGAAATAGGAAATACCGTGATTCGTTGCTTCGGTGAATACGTTGGAAGGAACGATTTTGCTCTTTCTTTGATCGACAACGCGAATACGGTTTCGTTCCTCTCGAGTTAATCAGATCGAGGACAACAATTCCGTTTCCACAACGAATCTCTACTTCGAACGACTTCTTTCGTCCTTTGATCGTTACCTCGTATTATTTCGTATACGCTACACCATTATCCAGGAATAAGAAAAATTCAATTAGAAGCATCGTCGAACGGACGAACCGTATTTCGTATCGTTGCTTTTTCTCGATCGATCGTATCGTGGATGGTCGACGAACTGACCCTAGAAATTGATACGATTCCAAAAGAATCGTTCGAAAACGAGACATCGGGTATGGACGCATCGTGGAAACGTCGCCTTGAAAACGATCGACGATTTTATCAGTGCGAGAGCTAGGTTGATTAGGATGACGTCGAGGGAGCGCGTACCGCGTTAAAATTTTAATTAACTTCGATAAGGGATGATTAATTAAACGGCGGAAAGGAGAACAATATCCAGTTAAAACGGATGAAGCGATCGGATTCCTCGATAGGATAACCGCACTGTCATTGGGACCTTCTGTTTTCACTGTTCCAAGTTTCCATGAGAGAAAACGAAGCAGTCGTTTCCACGAAAAGCGTACGAACGAAAGCGTAGTTCGTTTCACGTTCGATCGAGATGCAAGAGGGAAGGATTCTTTGCCGAGAGAGTTTCTCGTTCCTTTCCTCGCGATCTCGAGTTTGGTAACTTGGCTTTTCTTACGAATTATCTGACGTCGTTCTCGGACCTCCAAGAAGAGGAGTAAATCGTTAGAGGAAGAAAGGCGACAGAGCTACGAATTTGCGATTCCTTCGAGTTCGATCGATCGCCATCGATCGGACTAATACAGTCGCTCTAACCCGCCACGAATATCACAACGAATCGCAGTCAGTCTTACGAACCACACGAGCCGCTACTAGGTTTAAAGTACGATATTAGGTCGTGTAATATAAAATATTGGACCATCGAAATGATTTCGATCGATAAAACGTTGATTCGAATCTAAATATGAATTTTTCTTCCTCTTCGACTAGTCCAACATTTTGTGTTATAGTGTTTGATTTCGACCGATAAAACGTTGATTTGAACTTAAAAATAAATGTCCCTCTCTCCTCGAATAATCCGAAATTCCGCGTTAAACGTGCCAATAGGATCGAACGAGCAGCGTCAGCGAGAAGCTCGCAGCTAAATCTCCCAAACTAAACGCGCGTTCCTTCATGCATGCCAGCACGCACTCGGGCATTCCTTTGATACGGACCTTATCGACAAGAAGAGAAGAGCTCACTGGCCCGGCATCTTTCGACACTGTCACAGGTTACGAACGTTCACTCACTTCTCACAGAGTCCAAACACCGACGAAGATCCCAAGATCGATGCCGAGATAACGACGAGTTCCGAAATAACCAAACGAAAGGAATAATCTCGCGACGACAGGACGGGGACGAAGAACAGCGCGACACGGACCGGAGCTTCGATCGAACTGGTCTGACTTGTGTTTAAACAACGGATCCGAAGAAACTCTGGAAAGAATCTCTCGGCGTCTTTCTCTCTTCCGCGAAGGGGACGACGCGCTTGGCCGCTGCAATCGCTTCGAACTCGCGTCGCGAGATCAACAGCAACGACGACGACCAGGAGGAGGAGGAGGAGACGGAAGACGATAGCAGCAGCGGCGCGACCTCCGGTAGACAGACACTGCTAACGCGAGCGCAGAAAGGCGAGAGGCGAACCGAGGAGCGCGCGCAAGGTACGCTGGCATTCGCCTAACTGATCGAGCCGACGGGGGTTCGAGATTCTCCAAGCTATCCACCTCCTGATGGCCCGGGTCGCCTGGACTGACTTGCGCCCCGCGCGCTCTTCTCGCTCTCGAGCAAGGCGCAACATGTGGTAATGTTGGCGTCGCGACGCCGTCGGCCGCGCAACCGCGCTGCTGGCGCTCGTGAGCGCGCGCCCCTTCGCCTCTCTGCGTCAACGTGCGCCCTGGGTGTAGGCGCTTTCGAGGTGTTTGCCTGTTGGGTGGGTGGACTCTCGCGCTTCGTGGTCACGAACGCGTCGTTCTTACGGCGATCGGCGCGAGCCTGTCTGCATTCGCGTCTGGACTCTGCCCTGGCACTCGACGATGATCGTCCGCGGGATGGGAGACGATGCGAGCTTCTGTCGTGGGTCTAAGGTCTACGATAAGGTGTTAAATGGGGTTTTTTGTCGAGTACGACGCGATTTCGTCGCTTTTCAGTTTCTAGGGGACGAACGAACGAATTGTGAACGAACTAGCGGCCCTTTTTTTTTGGATTGCGCAGCCTCCAGGCGTTTATTCGGGATTGTGGAGTTGATCACGGGAATTGGCAAGGTTTTACGGCAGTGAGGAAAAATGGAGATGGAAGTACACTCGCGTTTTTATGTCTTGACACTCGTTGAAACACGTACCGACATGTTTTTCTAATTGTTAATTAGTAAAAATAATAAAAAATGGATACGAAGTAAAACTAATCGCGTTAAAACAGAGTAAGGGTGTCAGGACGAAGGGTTGGAATGTTCAGGGGAAATCGAGTCTTCGGAGAATCGTCGACACTTTGGGTGGCACGCGCGTTATCCGATACCTACTACGTCTCCTTTCAGACCGTAAAATCATTGAAACGACGTTACAGAAATGACCACCTAAAGGGTCACGAGATATCGCTTAACTGCGCGTAATGTAAATTGCATTTACGATCGATATGGTATTTTGTCGGTCACCGGTGACCGTCGTGGCTTTGCGAACAAATACAGTGCCGCTCAATGGGAATCCCCATCAGCGCGTTGAATAAACGATTGAAATAACATCCGTGTTCTTGTTCTAAACCCTTTAGCCGGGAGTAAAAGGAGACGCTACGCCTATGTTGGGAGAAGACGTAAGAGAAGACCCGCATGAGTGGATGAGCGCATAGATAAGATAAAAAGAGTACAGTCTTGATTGTTCTTTTTCACTTTTTTGTGTGTTAAAAGTCGCGAGGTCATCCAAGAGCTCGTTGACTCAAAAAGAATGGCTTTGCTTGCTGCTACGAAAGTTCTGTCTCTACTAACACGCAAACCTTTTATTAGTAGCCCTCGAATCTTGGTGAATTTAGAAAGATATTCGAACACTAATTTCGGTATGAACACTTTTGCCACTTTGCGGATTTCACAAGCTCGTCGTGGGGATGCCGTTCCGCGTTTAAAACGGGCATTAGTTACGCAGAACGATGTTAGAGCGCTGTTAACCGTCGTGTCGCAATTCGCGTGGGTCGTGATGTTTTTCGGCTTTATGCATTTTCTCGTGTTCGCCGGGCTTCTCGTCGCGTTATTTAATGTCCCTGTACTCGTCGTTTTTCTTCCGTTCGTCCTTTCGCGGCCTCTTGGCTCTGATCATCTCCCCCTTTAACTGTCGCCAATTTGAAAAGGCATGACAAGACCTTGGCGCCTTTCTGCATATTGGCATCCGCCAGCAGGCAAAGAAGTACAGAAAGACCCCAACCTGTTGTTCACTTTTGCCCACGCTATAGACGGTCCGTTTTACGTGCTTCGGGTCCAGCAATGACCGCGTATACAAATATAATAAAAATCCTAGCGTTATCGGCTGTCGAGAGGCTCCCAGACGTCGCGTAATTAATTTACAAGCCCCATCTACTTCGTTCAGCGTGAAGAAAATGATCGAAATATTTTTTTTTCCACCTTTAACCTTTTCGAGGACGTTGCGAAGTCTTCGCCTTCGAACGACGCAGATACCTTTGTAAGATCGTGGATAGTATAGGCCATAAGTACGCAGTTGGTTTCTTCTAGTAACCGAAAACTAGACGAATGTTGGCGCTATTTCGGAGAGTGCTAGAAGAGACCAACACTCGAGCGTGGCGCCGTGCCTGTCTGGCGTCTGTCCTAGGCGTGAGAACGTGGGAAGACGAGCGATCGTCACCCGATGCACTGTCGAAGGGACGAAGTCTCGGGAAGGATAAAACACGCGGCGATCTCGAGAGTCGAGAGATTCGTAGACGAGACGCTCTCGAAGACGGTAACGAGAGCAGCTAAAGACAATAGTCTCACGCGGCCAATCGTTACCAAACGTCCAGCTCGATACTATTTGTAAATATAGAAAATAGACATTTTATTATTATAACTCAACATCTTTTTTTACCATCCATCGGATTTTCCTATACCTTCTTTTCCGTTGCGGCGCAAAATGGCTGCAGCGGACCGTGCGTAAGTAAGGGGGAAAAAGTCGAATAAAAATGTCACGAGAAGGTCGAAGCTCATTTTTTTTTACGATTATCAACTCCCACCGTCGTGGTAACTGGCGAAAAAATTAGACGATGTTACGACTGGTTTCGACCGTTGTTTGTCCTAAAAACATAGCAGTGCCATCGAGCTTGAGGTTGTATATTTTTTCCTGTCTCGTTCGCTTATCGTACTCTTCACTCGACTTACAATCCGTTCAACGTTTCCTCGTCGTGTAGTGGTTTCATTTCGCCGACAACACCACTCGTCGCTATACTTCATTCTCCCTGTACTTTGCACGATTTTGCTTCACTTTTCACCCTTCGTTGCTCCCTTTCGTTCTCTCGCGTTTTATCGTAGTCTCGCTTCGTTCTCCGTCCGTTCGTCGCTCGCTTGTGTTTTAACCCTTTTAGTGGCAGACGACGATGTATCGTCGTTTGGGAAAGTTTGAAAAAACGGGAAGGAACATGTATCTCGTTCGAGATGCGACTGCCTAGACTGCAGTTAAAATTCAGTCTTTTCTTAAATAGTTAACCACTTGCTACTTAAATTTTCGTTTAAATAGTAACTAGTTACGTAATAAATATTACGTTATCGTTAAAATTCAGTTTATCAATGAAAATAAAATGAAAGATGGGTTTTTATCAGAGTATTACGAATTATATCTTATATTAGAATGACGATTAGTATTGCGATAATGACAACGATATCGATTTGTCGAACTACGAGACTCTATCTTGTTATTGTTTCAATTTAAAGAAGTTGCTTAGTAAAAATATCAAGTTCTTTTTCAAGTCGATAATTTTATGGCGACAACGAGACGTGGAAGAGAAGAAATTAGCAACTTTGTTCATAACTTTCTTTCAATTGTTTAAACAATAAATAAATCTATTACCAAACGATAGTCCTTGTCGAAAGAAATAACATTTGTTACTAATTTCACGACATCGAAAAGAATGTCAATCTGACTGTGTTTATTTGAAGGATACAAAATTTTTATTTTCAAGAGACTTTGAAACTGCTTGTATTACCACTACTTCCTTGAGGGATCTTTTAGATATTTATATGTTGTACACGCACAATACGTCGGAATATTTTACATATTACGCGAGAAGAGCAATGTAGGTCAGCGTAAAAACGAGTCAAATCGCAACAGCCTTCATATTCCACCAAGTGCACGCTTCGCTTTGTTGCTATTGTTTTCCTTAGCCAGTCAATTGCATACGAAGCTAAATTTAGTTTCGCAAGTTAAATCAAAATCTGTTAAGTTTAGAAACACGAAATTGGAGCCGTGTCTCGCTCGGAAGTCGAATGAATATAAAACGAAGCCACGATGATACGTACAACATTTAGGAAACGAGTCGCGATAAATCCTCCCGCTACCACAGGAGACTTTAATCGCTCGTAAAAAATTTGGATGATCACGAGGAAATTACTCAAAGAAACGTCTAACTAATGGGTTAAAGCGTTCGATACGAGTAATTATTCGGATAAGCTCGAGCGATCCTTTCATCGTGACTACGACAATCGTTCTCGACCAACATTAAATCTTTCGTCGTTTAGTACGTTTTCATGCATATTATTCTTCGTTTATTACGTACAGCTACATCAGATTACGTTCGCGTAATCCCTAAATCCCTCGCGTCGAAACGATGAACGTTGATCGCGTGCTACGTTTAATTTTGATCCGCCAAAATATTTAAAGTATTCGATTATCGTATTCGAAAATGTTTCCTATCGTGGATGCTTTTTTGCCAATCGACGAACGAATCGTGTTTAAAGCAAATTATAAAGTCATCGTGCATTTAAATCGGTAAATACGTGCATGGTATTAACGATATTGTTTCGCGAAACAGCGAATTTACCGTAAGTTTCTCGTGATTCATTGTTTTCGCGTTTGGCATTCTCAATAATATCGCTTTTATCCAAATTTTCATTTACATCGTTAATCTAGGAATTTACTCGGTTAGGAATAAAATCGTTTTTATTCCACCGTAAACGACACACGTTCTTCCGTACATAAAGATACGAACGGCTGTGTCCTGAATTTTATTATTTTTGTGTTAAATCGTCCTCGTACAGTTGGGAAAAGAGTCGTATCGGCACGATTCGTAAATAGGGAAGGATTGGATTATTAGCGTTGAACTGGAATTCGACGAGTATATGCGTTTACGTGTGCACGTAGGTAGGTGGCTGGTGTCGGTTGCCAAGACTACAAACGAGGATACGGCACGTTGCTAAATCGTCATGAAAGGAAGGTCGTGCGTTTGGTACCGTAGCATCGTCGACAAATCGTATCCAGGATCAACGAATACGCGCCCTTCGACTCTGCGTCGCGCGGACGCGAGTGTCTCCATATTTTCTCCGCTTGTACCGCTTTCGTTCTTTCGGTTAAATAATTTTTAGATCGCGTAATACGAACCGTCGGATTTCTCAGCACTCGCGAATTAATTGAATTGGAGTAATTGAATCGATATGTTTAAAGGTTTAAAAATGTTAAAATTATTATATATTTTTTTTTTCCTTGAATAATTCGACGTTTCGCAAAAATGCAAGTTGCACGAGTGAAGTGACACGGTGTTATCGTGAATCGTAACGCGGTAGGCGTGCTAACGTGTTCACTCTGCGACTATAAATATGCATTTCGTCGATATTCTGAGACATGTCGCGAAGATAAAGTTATGACACGCAAACTCGTGTTATTTAATTTCTTGATTTATCCGCGCGTAGCGTCATATTGCGTAACGCGATATCGAATATATTTTGAAATATGGAGCCACTGATCGATCGGTTGTTTAAACCAAATGTCTGCTTACTTCGTCGTGGATCGACATTTCGTTAACAGGCGTTTCATAGACAGACGTCGAATAAACGAATAGGCGAATTCGATCAACTTCACTTTTTGAATTTTTCTACATTTATGCATCGAAGAACTCTATCGAGTCTTTATTTTTACCCAACGATAAGTATCGACATCGTTAAACGACAATTTTTTTGGCCATTGAATAATTAACGATTTATTTCAGAAGCTAATCCGATTAACTTCGTTCTGTAATATAAATTGCTGCAATAATACAATTGAAATGCAGCGGCATATGTTCGATGGTAACGATAAATTGTTTAGTGATGTTTCAGGAGAAATAAAGCGAAGCTACTATTTAATAAACTTATTTGATCTCGCTTTTTATCAGTCTTTGTTTTACGGAGTCAATCGAATTGGCCTTCGAACGGCTGGCTTCATGGCGCGTCTGCGCTTTAGGAAGTGATTATTTTCGGGTAAAAATATGCGCTGGAGAGAAACGTACGTGGATGGATCATTGAAACGACGGCCGAGGTGTTCGGAAGTACGCGTGGCTTGAAAGTGACAACGCGATTTTGCGCAGAAAACATATGATCTCGACGTCGGACGTCGCTGCGTTCTATTTCGTTTAAGAAGGAAGTACGTGCTATTCTCAAAATCGTATTTCATTGCTGTTCGAGTTTCGTGTGTATTGAATACTATTGTTAGCGCAGAAGGAAAACATTTCGCTTCGGTATGGAAATACTGACCTTATTTATAGAAAAAATATTGTTACGTAGAGATGGCGTCTCTATCAATCACAATGTATTTTCAGTTAGCATCGTTGTTCCGTTAAGACTGCACATTTATAAGACAGATCACGTTTATATTTAAGGAGCAACTCATCGCCTGAGAAGATCGATGGATCTTCCTCGACGTTAATTAAAACCTAACGTCGATCTATCGTACTTAATCTATGCCAATTTATAACTCAATGCGTTACAATAACGCAGACTGAGATAATATTTGACTTTTCACGTTCTCCTGGAAAGCTGTATAACAAAATTGCCGAATTGTTTTTCATTCGTTCCTGTATAAAAAATTGCATTTCAGAGCTCTTGGAAAATTCTACGATTTGGTTCGATAGCTTTAAAATCGAATTTGAGAGAAATCCCAGCGTGTGCTACGATCGACATATTTTCCCTTCAAATCCGTAATTTCGTTGGTCACTCTCGAAAAATACAACGAAAGAAACGTCCGACCCATCTCGATATTGCCACAAGATGAAAGTAGACGGAGACCTTACCTTTCTAGACTGTTGATAAATAAAATGTCTTCCATCTCTTCCTTCGATCCATCATCCGGCCGACTTGAAATTCTGATCTATCATCTCCATTGCCAACCACCGTTATTACCTCCCGTATTTGTTTTTCTCTTTGTGAGAAATTCGTCGACCTGATGCGTCAAGATTCGCCGCAGTCTCGTGACACCGACGGATTATCGTCCAAGTACGCACGCGAGAGCGCGTACCTACGACCAATACCCGATACGCCAACCGAAGTTGGTAGACGTTGGAGCTGTTTTATTTTCATCACGTCCGACGTAACGTAGACCGATGGCGAACCGCTGGCGAGCTTATGTTTCCGATGGAGAGGAATTCTCGCAGCGGGAACAGAGAGAAGCGAGAAGGAAATCATGCCGTTCGCGTTTTTCCCAACATTCTATCAATTTTAACGCGCGAGGCCTGTGATTTATTTATTTATTTCCAATTGGCGAAACAATAAATATTTCGCATCGTGATTTAGAGCTCGAAAGACGAAGGAGTCCGCCATCGACGAATTCATCGATACAGGAAGCACTTCGAAGACGATGACGACGATAGCGAGAGGATTTTTGAAGCAAGGCGATAAGAATGCAGTTCGAATGCGATGGTCTTGCCTAGAACTGGACTGGATTTTTTCGATAGGATTACTAGAGTTAACTCGATACTCAACCTACATGCTGAAAAACAAAAGGATACTGGTAACAAAGTGCCCGGAGTAGAGGAGTACGCTATTGGTTAAAGGTCAACGCACGTAGGCGTAACGCTTGACATTGGTCGAGTTAGGCGGGACGGATGTAGGAACCGTTCGGTCGGTCGTCGTCGTCGTCTTCGTCGTTTTAAGATGCACGGCCTGTTATTTCGGTCCTTGCCCAGACGCATAGGCGTTACTCTTTCCCTTTCGAAAATATACAATATTTTCGAAAACGTGGTGCGAGCCGCGAGACCGCAGACGCCTTCGGTTCTGGTGTCGTATCGTTCGTCAAAGCCCGTCTTAAAGTACGAGCTCGCGACGTTTCATAGTTTCTCACTTCGTCGATGAATCCCAGGCCGTCGGTTTTGCGACTTCGAGATGGTGATCGAAGCCACGATGGCGGCTAACGAAAGACGAAATTTCAAGTTCTTGGATTTGCGAACAATTTTTTTTACCTACCTACCTTATATTCAAGGAAAGAATGGCTCGATTTAACACTAGATTGCCCGAAGAAGTCATTTTGACTGCCTTGTCGTATGTCGTATTTTTTGGGAAATACTATTTTCTGTTTTCTAAGCGAAGTAAATTTTCTTTGTTATTTAATATTTACTAACGACATGTTATGTGACTTTAAATAATATAAAATAACATTAAAGATTAATTTTAAATATTTTTTATGAATTAGTTATTCTTTCACAAAGCAGTCATTTTGACTTCTTTTAGGC
>JAITYT010000330.1:1146163-1156232 GCA_025433975.1 Liostenogaster flavolineata
TTAAATCTCATGTCGCGAGATCGAACGTACACCAGGGATTACGAGAACTACTAATGACTACAATAATTCACGTCACGATACAATGGAACTTGTTAATATTTAACGACGGTACCATATTATTAAATAGAGTCGAACGGAGATATTAATTATGATTAACTAGATAACTTAGCTAATTATTTTCCGATAAATTTCAAAGGAAGAAGTTTCGACGTTTAAGTTAACTGCTGGATATCTGAATGATTTACGAACGCCATCTCACACCCACGTCTTTGCGTTACTTCGTAAATACATAAAACGATTAGAGACGACGAAGCGAGTAGTTAACACATTCAATGTCGAGTCGGTATAATCTTTTTATACGTTCTTCGACAAAAGGTGTAAAAATGATACGATTAATCTCACTTAAAACTTGGATGATTTTTTTCTATTTTACCAACTTTCTCTTAATTCTGAAAAATATTTAATACTGTCTATTGTTCGTTCTAAAAGAGACGTCCGAGGGAATAAATAGTCCGTCGATTAATTTTCATTATCACTGTCGGAATATAATTAAAGAACTTGAGAATAGTCGAAGAACTTGGAATTTGAGCATGCAGGCAGGTGCATAACCATAAATGCAGTCTTATACCTGCGCAGGCACTTTAACCCTCTCTTTGTCTGCTCGGTAGCTTTCTCCCAATAATCTTTTGACTAAACTTGCCTCGCTCTTAGTCAGCCAATTAGCAACTGTCGAGTCTTCAAGATCTCTTAGCGGATTAATCGTTCTTAAGCATAAGTTTTGTTTCTGACGCTATGATTTTTCTTTAATAAATACACTTACGTGTTAATAAACCGTTGCTCTGCATTCCATAAGTGAGCGTTTTAAAGTTTAAGAAACGAAATCGGTAAATATGCACGATTTAGAATTGAAGTGTGCCAGTCTCATTCTGTCCGAAGAGATTCTTTCGATATTTACGAGATAAAAAGAAAAATTTTTTTCTCGCCTTTTCCCGTGCAACTTTTTCTCTTTTTTTTTGACAGACGGATTCGTGGGATCTGTAGGGGAATTCTTTTAGCACGATGAACGACAAAAAGGTGGAGGAGTGCGACGTTACGAGCTCCGAGCGTGAAGTGTCGCCTGAAATACCTTTACGCGTCCCTTGAGACGAACGTATCAGTCACATGAGAGCGATCAAAAGCTTCGTTCGACTCGTTTCACAATCCGACGACTCGGGATCGACCATCTTCTTGCGAAGATCCGACGGAATTCGATCGATCGACTTACGCGTAATTATAATTTTCAAAGTTGAGTTTGAACTTACATGAAATTTTTTCTCGTCGCGTAGCGCTTCAATTTTCGAGAAGCGACCCGTTACACGCCGTCGAAAACGAATTCTAATTACATCCTAAAGTCTCTAGTCCGTGTGAATTAATTACGTGCTCTCGTACGAGTCGGTTTTACTTTGATCCTCGCGTTAAGTAAGAAGCGCTGAAAGCGGGAAGCCTCGTAAAATTTTCAAGATCCTCTTCCAAAGAATATGGTCGCGTCCTACGCGAATTATCGAATATCCCCTCGGTACGCATGCGTTCATCAAGCGCTGTAAGTAAATAAACTGAGAGCGCGAATATAATTGTTTATACTCGTCTACTTCCGAGCGATTTTTAGCCCTTGATTTTAAACGTAGCAAGCTAGTTATCGCGTACTTGTCGCGCACTCGAATGATGTGAAATATATTTATCGATATGAATCCTATCAACAACGAGTATCAACACCGTTACAGTCTTTAATCGTCTTAAACGGTTAAGAGATTTTTTTAGTATGATCTAAAATGATTTACTAAATAGTCGTTTCGTTATAGACGTCTACAAGAATTTTTTTAGCTATCTACAACATTTTTCTAAGGTAAACTTCAATCGTCTTTTTAATTCGTAATTTTTTTTAGCGATAGATTACAGATCCGGAGAGTAATGATGTATCTTTAGTTAGGTTAAAACAATAATTTTATATGGTAATATATTTTTATTTCGAGTCAATGGTGTAATCATCCTCGCTATTACACAAAATAGTGCTCGTCATCTTGCTCAACTTCGGCGAAAAAAATCAACCGAGTAGAATTAAAGGAAGAAACGCTGACAAATACGACAAATACTTTCTGGTCCTTCTAACGCAATACTTTGCCAAGCTAGGCGACATCACGAGCGAAGTGAAACGCGAGAGATCTCGAGATCGACGCAGGGATACACGGAAGGACGTTCCGTCTGCCACGGAACGGTCACTGTCACTGGCTTATTCGAGGAGCTTCTGCCACGTAATATGTATGCGCATCCGTAGAGACAATGTACGGTTAAGCACGCGACCAGTCTCGCATAATCGATATGCCATCACGAAAATCGAACGCCTGTACGGACACGGATACGTGCCGCATACCGAAGGAAAAGGGCGACACGGAAATAGACAGAAACGCTTTCTCTTCTCTGCTCGATGGAAGACTTTTCCTTCGACGAGAATATCGGAATAACGAAAACTCGATCGCGCAGAGAACGAGCGAAATAACAACGACTTTGATTCCTCGAATTGTCCGTCTTTTCATTTATCGTACGGATTTATCGTTGGTGTTCTCTAAAAGCGATCTTTCCTTCGATACACACGACGAATTTTCGCAAATTTAATCGCGTGAGATTTTGAAAAAGGTTCGAGAATTCTGAGAAAGTTTCCGCTCGTCCTTGAGAAATAAACGCGTGATTTGTAGATAAAGTATCTCGAAGTTTGAAGCAAAGATGAGTATATCGGTGAAAACTTTATACATAATTCAAAAGAAATCGGGCAGGAATGGGAGGGAGGGCGAGAGAAACGAAGCCTTTAACGATCGAGAAAAAGATGACATAAAAATTCGTAACCATGCAAAGACAAAGGGGGAAACGCTTCGACGTGGCAGATACAAAGTTATGCATATCTTATGCAGTCGCAATCGACGTACTATTGACGAAATTGTTTCCAAATTGAAAAAAATTATAGCTTAACTCTTGCAGTGCCGGACGACGATATATCGTCATTTGGAAAAGTTTCGAGAAACGCGAAGGACGACATATCTCCATCGAAATGCGACTGCATCGACAACGATAAATTTTTTTTGTCGTTTGGAAATAGAAACATTAACCGTGAAATCTCAGTTACCAGGTGCGATTTTTTTGTTCATATAAGTGCTTTTCAATAACAAAAATAAAATGAGACGAGATAAGTTTTCCTAGGAGTTTTTATAATTGATTTACAGTCTAAATGACAACAATAACAGTTCATCGAACTACGATGCTCTTTTTTTTTATTTCGGTCGACCAAGGTGTCTTACAGCGACCCTAAACAGTGTCAGTTCGTAACCGATCATCGACGCGTTAACATCGGTAAAATAATATCCGTAATTCCGACGCGTGTTTTGTGTCGTGTCGCGAAGTGCAGTGTAATAAAGTGAAGTGCAGTGAAGCGAAGTGTAAGTGGACACGAGCGAAGTGCAATCGTGGACGGAACTTCGATTCCGGCTGTCGCCCTCCTACTTCTTCGAGACATCAGGTAACTGTACACAAACTATTATATATATAATTATATATAATTATATATAAACCGTAATATAACTTTGTGTCAAATAAAATAAATTAATTTTCCAGCTGGCGATATATTTCTTCACACGTAATAAAAGCTATATAAGTTTGCAAACGATTATTCCATTGAAATAAATAAAAAATGAGATATTTTTTCTAGCTTCTACTATTTTGTCTAAACAACAACGATTTATGAAACCAAGTATTACATTAAATTAGCGAGTGATATCGTGCCATCAAAAAATATATTCAAATTTTTCGAAACAAGATGAAAAAGATACAAAATAAAATATTCTATCGAAAAAAGAGAAAAATTGTTTGACGTTGCGATTTTTTTCGATATTCACAGTGTTTCGATAGACAGCTCCAATATTTATTTTTATATCGCAAGTAATTCCTTCAAGGATACATCGTAACTGTGAAGAATAAAAGACCTTTAGATCTCACTTTTTTGCCAACTCACATTCGGTAAAACTAATAATCTTCAGAAAGCTTGTTCTGGAAACGAGCGAGAAACATGTTTATTGCTTTAACCAATTATACTTTGCTTAAGATAACGAGCTCTATTAACTCTTTCCATGGATTAAAATTCAGTTTTTGTCAGTGCACGTCGACATATTCGTCGCGATGTATACGAGCGTTATAACGTTCGAATTTAGTCGAGTGTTATTTGATAAATTTTTTTGGCAGCTCGTAAATCCGTAGAACGTATCGCGCGTTCGTTCATTTACGTTCGTTTTAACTTCCTTGATTACGCATTTTTCCCTCTATTTCTCTCTCTCTCTCTCTCTCTCTCTCTCTCTTTCTCTTTCCTTCAGTTTCCCATATTTTCTCGTATTCACTTTCTTGTTTATCCAGCGACCAGTAGATATCCAAGCCAAACCAGTCTCTGCGACTGCACTTCTGGGTCGCAGAGAAATTGCTTTGAGATCGAGTCCTTTACGATCTAGGTATCCATTATCGTTATTACGGTTATGTATCGACCGCGCAATCTTTTTGCTTCTTACATTTCACTAAAATTTCGTGCCTAGGATGCGCTTGATTCTCTTTCGATGATGGAAGAGCAAGGACTTCCAAAATGGCGAATTTTTATTTTAAAAACATACGCGTTAATTAGCGAGAGATTTTAATCGTATTTTTCATTCCTTACTGGTTAAAAGATCGCGCTGTGTGAATCATTGGCCTGTTCGATGCTTTCTGCGCGCATGCAATCTCTGACACGAACGATATTTACTTTCCATAAGGTCTTAACGTATTTAAAGTTTGACAAATGTCGCTGTATGAACTCCGAGTTAAAGATGGCTCTTCGCGCTGCTATTTGCATTTATATTTACACGTCAACATGCCACGCGATTGCCAGAGATTTTAAATATTTTTACATATACAAACGTATAAAGTAATTTCGATTCTTCTAGCGTGAAATAAAATTCAATCATTTTATACAAAGAACCGATTTCAATCGACTATATATTATGCATAAAAACTAAAAATTATATAGAAAAAAACAACGCCGTTTCTCTGCAAAAAGCGATATTACTTTCTTGCCAACCCAATAATTTCAAATCGATCCACTAAAAAGGTTTGTTAATTATTTGCGGTTTAATTTGATCTAACACGTGTTAATGCAATGTTGAAAGAGGATTGGAAGAAACAATTTAAACTCGACTTAAAGTCGTCGTCACTTTTACTTTCATGCGTGTAAAATCGTTAACAGAAGATTCATTAACGGCATTGTTTCCTTCCCTTTAACGAGCATTTCGTAACGAATGTTCGTAACGAACTCGCGAGATACTATATCAACGTATTATTAATTATTTTTTATCTCAACGCGGTAGGTCGAGTCTCATCGTGGTTAAAAAGAGACGCGTGCCTCTACACTTTTGAGAGTTTTCTTGCTTCATAATTACCATCGTCGCAATAGTTTCCACCAGCCTAACTTTCCAAGTCTGACTATAGTATAATAAGTTTTCCTTCCTAGGTTAGCTTACGAATGGAACTTCCTAACAAGTCTCATTACCGTCCAAGTATCAAGTACGCTTTTATGGAGCAATTGCTTCTTGAATTTGTATTTTCCGGCGATCCCCGCCCACCAAACCGACAGTTAAGAGAACAGAGTTAAGCCGAACGAACGATTAAGAAAAATAAAGGCGCGACTCGATCCCGTATCCCGATGAAAGTTCGACGGAAAAGATATCCTTTAATTCCGATATTGAATCAGAATCAAATTAACGCGTAACCGCGTAATCCTCTCGCGTTCTCATTAAAGCCCTCGTTTTGTTCATTTCGAACCATGAAAATCGATTCTCGCGTCGAACTATGCAAATCTTTACATAAAACTTGGCAGAATTTAATTTCATCCGGTTATTAACCGATACGATCGTGCGCAGATGGGCAAAGCCATCGTCTTTATCGATGTAGCTGTTCAACAGCGTGGATTTAATCGAGCTTCGCGATACGATGTGCCTCGAGTCTCACTCTGACAATTACAACAAAAAATGCGCATACGACGCTCGTAAATTTGTACGTTTTTAATATTTTTCGAACGTCACGCGTTGTTACGTTCTTCCAGTCGTCCTGATGCTACAGCGCTCGAGTCATTTCGAACTTCATTGACAAGTTGATCGCCACGTTGGTCACACGTGATCGCAGATCGTTTTGACTATGAAGAGTTCCTCGAATGTTTATAATCGTAAAAGTTCGATTAACATCGTCGTCCAACGAGTTTTTGCTATCACAGCTAATCGACACGACAACAAGCCACGATGAACAAATTTATGTGGATAGTCATTGCACTCTTAGAGTAACGAATCAAACCAATCCAGAGAAGGTTGCGCAGGTCACACCTACCGAACAAATGTAACTTCGCCGAATGAAGACTGAAGGTGAAGGGAGAAGGAACGAATGGACAACCAACGCGTCTATTACACAGCTAAGAGACGCGTAGGATGTCCCAAACTGGGACCGATCGATCTGTGATAGAAACGAATGGAAAAAGAAAAATATAAAGAATGAAAACGTTTTCGCGGTGCCTCGAGTAGAACGCGCGAATATGACTCGGCGATCGACCTGTTAATCGGATCGATCGATGCGCGTTCCGCTTGGAGGAACTCCCATGATCGAAAAAAAACATTGGGAAGATATTCTGACGGCGGAGAAAGCTCGCGCTTTCTTATTGAATTCGCAAAGCGAGCTGGGATCGTTCGAAAAGTGTGTCGCCGCGGGGGCAGGAGTCGAGAAAGCGTTAGCTCGCACCCGTTACGGTAAGGAAGAATCGCAACTTCTCGAAATGCATACGGTAGGAATATCGTTTCTTCCGTGACTCGGATGGCGGAACGCATCGAACATGCTAGACGATGGAGCAACGTCGTTTAGGCCAAGAGGGAATCGCCAGGTTGACCCATAGGCGACCCTGCTGCTGCTGCTGGTACCACGTGCTCGAACTTCTAAGGGTGTCAGGTGGAACGACACGGTCTCGTGTAAGAGCGGCTACCGCATTGCCGATATCGTGCTTTCCATAATCGGGATACGTGTACCCTGGTGCACCCACTGGCTTTAGAGAGGCTCGCCTCTTTCATTTCTTCTCTCTTTCGCTTGGCATCCCTCCCGTCCCCTCCCACCGTCGTTCGCCCTCACCACTCTTTCGCGGGGTGGACGACTTATCGACCTGATGCCAGCCGAGCCTACCAGCCGCCTGCCTCCTCGTCGCTTCCAACGTGGGACCTGATACGCCTCTGCCCCTCTACGACGTCTTCTCGCTCGGGCAACTGCCCGATTTCTACGTTATTTCGTTCGTACGATTGCCCAAGAAACGACGAGTGACCCGTTAGCTCGTCGGGTGTTCCGCTCTTTTCCATGGGATTTTCTCCGAAGAATCGGAATGCTCGATCGAGGACTCTTCGAAATGGGATTGATAAAAAGTATTTTACAACCTCCGTTTCGCCTATTTGAAAATTGCAAAATAAGTGAGCTATTACAGAAGTTCTCGGAATTCGACGGTGGAAACGTTCTGCATTTTTTTGGTAGCGTTAACGACACCCCTGCTGCAATCGATACTAAGCGAAAGCTGCACTTTCCTGCCAAGCTTTTTTCTTTAGACACGTATTTCCATTAGTAGCTGCCGTTACCTTCGTATTCCATTATGTTTCTATAGTCCTTTGTAATATCAACAAAATATTGTTTCAAGCTTTGCCGATATAGACCTGCTGCAAGGATCTCTTATTGTCTGGATAAGATCGCTTATTTTTTGGTGCATGTTGGTATTGCAATTATTGAACTGAAATCTCCCGGATCTTTAGATCCGAAAGTATATTTTCATAGTTGATTTTTAAAAAGAGCGCTACGGTTCCATCAATTTCAATGATAACTGAAACAGCTAGCTTATCGTGGCACGGAGGTGGTGACATTTAAATTCTTTTTATAACCCCCTTGTTTCACAGCTCGAAAGGACATCTTGTTTGGAGAACCTTCCAGAAGCAAAGCGAGACACGTAGGAAAGGAAATCTGATGAAGGATCTTTCGTCTATTTTTGCCTATCGACGCGGCATTATTTCACTCAAAATGATCCAGTGAGAACTTTTACGTCCGGACTTCGAGCGGACGCGCTTGAAAAATTTCCGCGTTTAAGTTCATCCATGTAATATCTTCCGAGCTCGCAAGGTTTCTGTCGTTCGCAAGGAAGAACGACAAATCGCGCGTCCGGTCGTCCATTTCGAACGTACGTCTTTGTTACCCTGAAGTTTCACGGAATGTGCCAACCCGTGCAGCTGTCCTCCTCTTCGCCGTTTAAACGTAAAGCTGACGCGGCGAACGTGAAAAAGATCAAGACAGATTCACGATACCGATCGCGAAATCGTATCGAATTGAGTAGAATCGCAGTTCGTTAACAATCGCAATTTTTCCGCGACAAATGGAGAACGGCGTCGAGAATATCGAATTGCTGGAACGGTATAATTAAAATCATAATTTTTCGCGGGAACGCGATTAAATCGTTACCGAGATTTTACGTCGTTCTAAACCGAGAGCCGCCATTTTGTCATTATCGAGCAGTCACGGGATAAGATTTCGGAGTAACGTAAAAAAAGGAACGCGTATTCCTTGTACTCTTAATACATATCTTACGCGACATACATATAATACGCGAGTATTTAATCGTAATTATTCTCTTTCGCCATCTCATTAAATGTGATACGTAATAATTACGCATCGACAAACGTGTTTTCCAGTTTTCAATAAACACAGTGTATAAAGGCCGTAAATTAACGGCGACTTTCGTAACTACTACTTTCCGATAAATGTCGAATTTGATAGAAATCGTGCGACAACAAATAATGTTAATGTTATAATTGAATCGTATCGCGCAAATTCTATACGTCTCTGTTCCCATATGTCAGAGAAATATTTCAGATATTTATTTGCAGAGGTATTTGATTTACAAATGCGCGGGAAAATCGATTTGTCGTACTCAGCGTATCATAGCTACAACCGTAGCAACTATACCGAACTCACAGATCGGACAAAAAGGAACGCTTACGAACAGCATACTTTTATCTCGCGCTCAAAAACTCGCATCCCTCGTAAAGTACGACTCCGAATGACCAGTTTCTCTTTAATAATCAATGAAATTCAAGGAAAAATCATTAATTCCGCGGCGATGCAAATTCGATGAATATCTTACGTTTCGCTAGAAACACTCGCGATCGATCGAACGAACCGTCATCGTCAAAGCGGAATGACATCGTTAATCATCGCCGCCCCCAACGAGTGAACAGACCCAAATATTCAGGAGACACTCCTTTCCACTTCTGATAATTCTTTCGCGCTAGAATTGCCTGGCCGAGTCTCGTGCCACGGACACGGTTCGAATTTTTTGCCCGCTGAACCTATTTAGAAGGTAACAGGGGGGTCGATCCTCGATCTCGACGCGGTTCCCGCTACCCCGTCTCGCGGAAGTCGCTAAGAACGAGGACGCGACCTCGCTGCTGTCGGCTACACTCGTGGCTACTCGTTGGTGTTGGTGGGGTGGTGGTGGTAGTCGGGAGCTGTAGCGATTGTGTGGGATACGCCGGTGATCGTTGCGAGAACGAAATTAGAGCGGTGCATTCGTGATGGTCGCAGGTGGTGTCTCTACCCTCTATAGGGCGACTAGGCGGCATCAATAGGAATAATGCGAGGAACTATGCGACGGGGCCTCCTGTTACATAGGTAGACGAGAGTGTAACGACCTTACACCCCCGCAGGTAGGCAGCCAGGCAGGATCGATGGGTTCCACCAACTCCAGCCAACTACCTCTCCGCCACGGCTTCACCCCCGGTGCTGTGCCGTGCTGTGCCGTGCCGTGCTGTCACGACGACGATGTCTCGACTGCCTGCTTGCTTGCCTGCCTGCCACACTGCAGGCTGTCCTACTTTTTGATCACGTTTCGCCGTTTTTCGTCACGTTCGTTCCGCGCATCGTGGTTGATTTCTCGTCGTCGTTGTTGTCCCCCCCCCCCCTTCTT
>JAITYT010000330.1:1165451-1194424 GCA_025433975.1 Liostenogaster flavolineata
CCTACTACGAGCTGAGAGGCGGGCGAACTTCTCGCGCGTGCTCTTCGCGTATCACGTGCAGAAACGTCTTGATCGTTGCGTCGTAACGGTCACGCGTACGTTGTCGTACGTCGCGGCAGCAACAGGTTCGATAAAACCATTCACACGATATATCATCGTACGATTGTTAAACAGACGTATCGATACGTTACGCCCTCGTTGGCCGAGCTGGGTGGACGTGGAAATTTGCCCGAGATGAATAAGCACGTACTCATGGTGACGCGCGTACCAGGCGCTGGCGCGGAGCTGTTGGTGCTGATACTTCAGCGTCTGCAAGGTTACAATGCCTTCAAACACATTCGTCTACCACCTGGCGATTACGGCCTCCTGACGACGTTGCAGCAGGTAAATTTAGCAAAGGTTTTGGCAAAGGTCGCGTGTCATCGCGCGATCTGCCGTCGCTTTTGATCTCGCGAGAAAAAACGAGTTCCTCGAACGTTCGCCTACCTGCCGATACGTCGATCCCACTCCAATTCGTGATTAACGACGTGCAAACGACTTTTAGAGTTCTGGCAGACGCCTCGAGCGAAGGACGATCGTTCGCACGCGCTTGGAAATTTAGTAGCGAGACTTTGACTCGCCGAAAAAAATGATTTGTCTCGCGAATCAGCAGTTAAACGCGGTTTTATTGGCCGTTAAATTCCTGACAAATTTGTATCTCTCGAATCGGTGCTTTTAACGCAGTCGTTTCGTAAAATCGTTCTTTCGATCGTGCCGTTGGGTTGGCAGGAAAGTAATTTCGGTTTCAAACAAAATTTTTAATTTAAAAAGAATAAAATTCCACTTTCTTTTTACACAAAGAACGAACTTCGGTCGATTATATATTTTCCATTTTGCTCGACGACCTTTTGCCGTCTTTCTGGCAAATTTACTTTACGATTTATAATCGTAACAGCGATGGAAGTCGTTTTAAAAAAAACGAAAAGATCTATTTCGATTGGTGAAAATTAAAATTATTTTCAAATACATAGTAAATACATAGACATCGGATCGATGTTCGACCCAACTATCGCGGTAAGCGGGAACGCGTAGAATGCGAGAATATTTTTTTCTTCGTTAGTCCGCGTTGCTGAAACCTTTTGATTTCGAACGTAGCGCGCCACGACGGCGTAGGTTTCTTTGTTCGGTTGGAAGCGGGTAAACGACTGCGATTATCGTAAAGGCAAAAGGCGATACCGTGACTTTCGTAACGAGATTCTTACGCGTCGATCGGTTGTCCGCGATTGCACGTGCAAATACTACGGTTATTTTGGTCAGGAGCGAGCGTTACGAGGGCCTTGACACGTTCGACGTTTATTTTTGCCAATCGTGTCGCGGCTCCGCTATTATTATCTTTAAGCGATTATTATTAGCCGTTATTGTTATTCGATCGATTTCGATCTTATCGCGGTGAGAGGTGTTTCGCGCGTTTCACGTAGACCCCTGGAAAATCTAATCGAACGACTCTCGTTATTCCGTGCGTTCGCGATGCAATCGAGTTTCTAATGACGTAATCGAAATCGTAATGTCGGGTCTACCGGAAAGTTCCGTCCGTTTTTAAAATAAAGAGACTAATATATTGAGTTGTCCGGAAAGTTCGTGCCGATTTTGAAGAAAAATGTTTTTTTTTTCTGAAGAAAAAAAATTAATTATATAATATTTACAATTATTTATTTTATATATATATATAATAAAATATATGATAAAAAATACATTTTCGTTACGTTAATTAATATTTACTGGACGGTATAATCTCCATCGTTACTTAACGCCTCTGTACGTAAAAACGCTGTGGTCGAAAGAGTCGATGTTGAAACTCGACTTTAGAACGAAAGAACGTCAGTGAAACGAGGTAGACTCGATATTTCCGTTCGCGTTAAATCGTTGTCCATGTAATGAAGTAATATCGCCTAGTCGAAAAAGTATCGAGTCCTTCCGCCGCTAGATTTTCACACGAAGGCTCAATACTTTTTCAACTGGTCAATTTGGATCAGTGCAGCATATCGTGGAAGTCGAGTAAACGTCGACGAACGACGAAAATGTCATTAAAATAAACGAACGGAGTTGAGATTAATTTCGACGCGTAACGCTTTCTAATAGCGATTATTCGATATTCTAATCTTTTTTATTGCGGGTGTCGTTAGATAATATCGGTATGTCCTTTCGTCGTGTTAAATGCCAGTCGATCGACTTATAAACATACGTAAACGGTTTCTATGGAACGTGGGAAAAACGATTACCACGATGTCGACGATTTATCCATTCGCGATCACGCGTGCTCGATTAATTTCGCAGGAACTACTTGTGGAGGAGATCACGAGTATCATCAGGCAGGAAGCCGTACCATTGAGCTTCGACGGCGATATTAGGTTCCTTAACTTCACCGAATTCGGTCGACAAGCTCCTACTTTCCTATCGTTAGTCAGAGATCCTTTGGATCCGCGAACATTACGAAGGTAAGGAAGATCAATCGTTCAAAATAAATTGTCTAAAATACCCGAAAGATCGGCAAGAAAGTAATTTCGATTTTCACGAACAGATGGCGATACGTTTTTTTTGTCTCTTAATAATTTTTGTCATCCTTATGATTACGAATCGTCGAACAAGATGAAAAAATATATAAATATAATTGATCGAAATTCGTTCTTCGTATAAAAATTTCAGTTTCAACGTTAAAAAGAAAACGAAATTACATGCTTGCCAATTCAATATATCAATGAAAGTAAATGAAACTTTTATTCGGCGATCGAATCGAAAAAAGAAGACATAGCAAATTAAATACATTTTTATCCTGTTGCCTTAAAATTCGTGTTAAAATACGTACGTCGAACATTTCCTGCCTACGGGCAATTCGTGACGGAGAAAAAGGTTTAAGAATCCCTAAGGGTTAAGAAATATCGCATTAAAGTCTCCTTACTCGAGTAGGTAAAATTATTTTTTCACAGGTACGGAAAAGGAGAGGCTGGTTCGACCCTTTATCCCGAAGCGATATCTCACTTTTGCGGGCAAGATCCACGCTGCTCGTACGTAAGCTAACGATAACGAATACTATCATTCAAGGCGACGAAGCGTGCAACCGGTTCTATGTCAAATATCGTGGAATATCTCGAGGAATTTTTTTCCCTATCGAACGGCGCACTCGAGGCCGACCCTTGGCATTTCGTCGATCGAGAACGGTCAAATCGTCGGACGCCTTCGTCGTGAATCACATTTTGGTATTCCGATCGTCGAACTTATTGTCGCTTCGAAAACGGATTGCGAGATCGGCGTGGGAATCCCATCGCGTCGAGGCATTAACCACGTAAACGCTTGCGCAAGATGGCCATAAAGAGAAATCAAGATCAACGATCCATTTACGAGGCTCGACTCCTCTTAAAGAGGTTCAAACGCGTTCTTAACACCAAATCTATCGACGAACGGTCGAATGACCCTTCTTAAACCTTGCCTTTGCTTTTCCTTTTTACGATGTAAATAAATAAATAAAAATAAATAATAAATAAATTCCCGTTGTCGATTCCTAAAGTTTTGTACCGAATTAATTAATCTTAATTTTTATTTAATTTAATTAATTAATCTTAGCCGCGTTCGATTGTAAAAAACAGAACTTTTTAGACCAATCACGGTAAGGATAGGTATACATGAAATGTCGGTAGGTTTGGAGTTAAGACGTTCTTCCAAAAGTCGTCAGGTCGAACGAAATTACGTCGAGACGCATCGAATATAACGAACAAAGACATTTAAAACGGTGCTTTGATCAATGCATTTACATATGTATGATTTCTCTCACGTAATTATTTCGTTTTTTTTGTACGGCAGATTTTAACGGTGTTTTCGTATTCGGTTTGAACAGACTTCGCGTTAATTAAGCGATACAACGATGAACGTTTTGATCTTTCCCGTTTTTTTTCTTTTTTTCTTTTTATTGTCGGCATCTACCTTTCAGCGAACATAGTAACGAGAGAGGCAACGAATATCTGAAACAGTGAATCGTGCATTAAATAAAACGTTTCCAGGGAAAGAAATAATAAATGGGCATTGGAACGTGCCAAAGCTAACGTTGTACGATGGTATCCCGTGGTTGGTATATTGGATTGCATGGAGGAGACGTTGAATGCCCTTGAAACTACGTTTCCGTACTTTTTTAACGGTGCCACTCGGATTTACAAGAAATTACGTAAGTCACGTTTTATTTATATCGATATTGCGACTAAAATCGTTGGAGAAACGTTTAAGAAAGAAAGAAAGAAAGAAGAAGACGATAATATTAATTTAGATGCATTACAATGTCGATCTACAGGAGATATTTTATTATTCAGGTCCGAAAAAAGAATATTTATTGGCAGAGACGGCGACGGTGAAGACGCAGACGAAAAAATATTTTAAAAAGTTCCTCGCCTACGAAGTAGAATTTTATAGGTGGCTGAAGTCTCGTCTTCTCAATGAAACATCAGACAACGGCTGACAAACGAAAAACCCATAGGAACGAATACCATACAATTTACGTCGCTCGAGCTTGAACTACGTCCAACAAAAAAGAAATAAATAAGAACGACACAACGTAAAGCATAGAGCGTAGGTATCGTATTATTAATTCGTTTGTCTAAATAAAATCGACATTGAAAGCGCATATTCGCGCTCAAATAAAGCCGCGATCCATACACTTTTTTCCATTTATTTAAAACCAAAAGAATATTTATGGTGCTCACAATTTAGAGAAGCCTTCAACTTTTTGCTTCAATAAAATAATTTTTTGCTTTTAAACAGTACATACCTTGAAAATTTTTGCTTAACGTTTCATTCCGGTAAACTTCTTCGAAGCACTTCTTTCAACGAAAAGCACGATACGTACAGGTACGGCATCGAAAAAGTTTTTCATCTAATTTAAACGCGACGTAATTATAAAAGATCAGACGGACACATATTCTATGATCAACATACCAAAATACCACAATAAATAGTATTAATTTGGTACATTGAAATTAATAAAATTAAGCTAATTCGTATTATTATACCGTGTAGTCGCAAGACGAGCTAAGAATAGCGTGCAATGTATGAAACGTTTGTATCGATACATTGGTGTAAATAAAATTTATAATATAATAATTTTAATTATCTTTTAATTAATTTTAAGTGTCTTCTGTCTTGTAATAAGAACATTATGTATATATTATGCAATAAAACGAATAGAAATTATTAATCGTTCGTAAATCGTAATCGTGAAATTAATGATATTGGTTCCGCCATCTAGCGACGAAAGTGATGTATTCGAGAACATCCTGATATCGTCGTACAGTATAAAGAAGAATAATTACTTTGTTGAGTTTTAGATTTGAAAATAATACGTAATGTCGTAAATATCGAAGAAGCTGCTCGTATAACGAGATTTTTTCAATAAATAAATCGCAATATGAATGATGCTGCTTGAAAAGCATAGCAAATCGGTTCCGTGTTTAACGTATTAATATAATTAACGATAATTAAGCATTTCGTTGAATTCTGTTTCGAATGAATAAGATACGTGTTTTCATTTTTACGAAGATGTAAATGTTGTTGCCAAGTTTAAACGATTAGTAACTTTTTAGGAAATTATACGATTGTACCACTGAACAACTATAACGTTTTTGTCCAAAATCATTGGATAAATGAGAAAAGGAATGTAAAACTTACCCATTTGCACACGTCGGTTCAGTGGAAACTCGTCCTCAATTTATTGCGCACTCGTCCCTCTGCAGCCATTTTCCCTCAACGTTTTCATATTGTAACGTACCTATAAAAATTTGAATGAGAATTGTTAATTGCAGAATCAAAACTGTACTTGTTACGCTATCTAGCAGCAAGAAAGTATTGTCTTAGAAAATTTAAATAATGCTCATTTTTCAAAGTGAAAACAAATCTTGAAATCATTTAAGCATCTATCGATCTGGTACCTTTACTCTTAGTATCTAGCAGCAATTATAGTATTTGTGTATTTGTTCTAAATAGATATTTTAAGTAAATTCTTTTTTATTGTAGAGAGTCCTGAGTGTACTTAGAAGCCCATCCAACTTACATTATCCTTAATTACAGCTTTAACGTAGCACACAGTCCGCCTTAGTCGAGCACACAGTCAATTTAAACGATCATTTACATTGCCGCTATTCAAAATTGATCTAACGTAAATTTTTAGTACCTTTTCGAACGTATGCGTGGCGCCATCTAACGGAACGATCAAGAATGTTTCCTTCGCCGCTAGATGGCCCAACGTGTATGCTTGTGTGAAAAATAAAATAAAATAAAAATACTAAAAAAAATTTCATACGTTTTTGGTATCTTTGATGTACGATGCAAAGTGCAAATATTAGTTTAGAGGTCCCGAATACTTTTGTTTGGCATTGATCAACGAGGTAAATATAACACACTGTAATTCGTTGGTAAGATTTTGTTATTCATAGACATCTCGTTGCATACTTTTCTATTAGACATAATTCAGACAGAAAGAACATTTTATTATCTGTATAATAAGATTGAATAGATTTTTCGTAATGAAAGATTTCTTCGATTAGCAACGCCTTTCAAATTTCTTCAAGTAGAAAGATTTCCATGACGTATGTATGTGTTCAGAAATTCATATCGCATTTCGGTGTAACATCGATTTAAGATCGATGTCAACGTACAGTTGCGAATCTTTATTGCATGGATCGACGTACTTCGGAAAGCGAGAAAATGTAGCAAGGCCATATACAATTTGGAGATGTTTTTAAGTTAATATATTCACCACTTGAATAAATACATAAGAATTAAAAGAAATGTTTGGTGCTGTCTCGAGACGTCGTAGTTTCTATTGTTATATTAACTTTCACTTCCTGTTATATTCTCTTTCGGTTTCGTCAAATCATCCATCATACGGAACATCACCAGAAAAATGCGTTATCGTTTATTTACACTGACAGAAGCTTCGAAAGCACAATTCTTCAACGTTGACTCAATGCATTATATATAAAAAAAAAAATCGCAAATTCAACAGTAACAGATATTAACATTAACGATAACGATATACTTTTTTCATTTTTCATCTGACATCGGCATATCGCTTCAACAAGGAAAGGGTGTCGCTAGAGAAGAACGTTTCTATAAATGTCAATCGCGCAACGTAATGTGAAAAGGCGTTCGCACAGGACAGGACCTTCGTTAACGATCGATACAAAAATAGCTTTCGTCGTTATCATTAGTGATAACATCTGGAATTTGCGACGTAGAAAAAAGTCAGGGAGAGCGAGGAAGCGTATGAGATCGATTGTTGCGCGATTGATACATGCAACAAGAGAACAATATCATGTTGATGTACAAATGGACGAGCAACAAAACGAGAAACGCGTGCCATCACTTCTTCTTCGCGTCCTTCAACCCGGCACCGGCGTTGAATTTGAAGAATATGATGTCGCCATCCTCGACGACGTAATTACGGCCTTGCTGTCGGTATTTTCCAGCTGCCTGTTGAGCAAGGTAAAAAGAACGGTATGTACCAACAATATAAAAGTACGACAGAAGTAGATTGCGACAGACCGACTCTATCCAGTACTCGTTACTGATTACGACCTCTAATACGAATATCGACGAACATCGTGATACTTTATCGCGTATATTTCAACGAGTACCTTCACCGCAGCTTCAGAGCCTTCGTTTTTGAAATCGTCGAACTTCATCACTTCCGCCATGATGAATCCTTTCTCAAAGTCGGTGTGAATTCTACCGGCAGCTTGCGGCGCTTTTGTACCTCTCTGTCGAACGAGAATTCCAGTATGAGAAACGTGATAACAAGTTTATTCCTTCGTTTGGCGAAGGTGTTTAATTATGATCGTGAGTTAAATTACCTGAATCGTCCATGCCTTTACTTCGTCGGCGCCAGATGTGAAGAAGTATTGTAGTTGCAATGCTTTGTATCCTTGTACAATGATTTTATCAAGGGCGCTGTGGGCAGAAACGTTAATATACGTTGAATGCTACGCGCCGAGGTTGTTCGTACAGACAAAACTGGGGGATCGCTATTGGTCAAAGAAATAATATATCGATTGTACACGATAATCGTGACTTTAGACTTTACGTTGCTGTACATTGTTCGATTAAAGACCAATCGTACGTTTTTGAAAGATACGATATTTCAATTTTCTTTATATTCAACCATAAAGTCGAAAACCAGTCAGGCGAGATCACGACGTAAATTTAGCCAACGCGAGGAACGCGAAGATTTCTTTTGGTAGCTTTTTTCAGATTACGGAGGTCAATCGTAGTAAAAAAGATGCGACGATTGCTCGAAGATCGTTCAGGAAGCAGTTGCAGTGATCGAGTAGACCGAAGGGACGTTGCTTAGTCGAACGCCTACGAATAGTGACTAATATATAGGTGGAATCGAGGAAACGCGAGTTTTACGGATTGCAAAAGGACGAAACCCCGGCCAAAATGAGGGACGGTCAAACGCGGTACCGTAGAATATGATTGTCTCGGGCCAAACATCGTCTAATGACAGGGTACGCCCGGGATGAGACCTCTTGCGCGGTGGCCTCCCCAGCCCACGCTCTCCACCCATCATCCATCCACCCCAACCTTAGCAAGATCGGACTTCGGGACTTCAGGGAATACACATAAAGCCGAACGACTTAATGCCGTAATTTTATCATTCCGACTACGGACGGGACCCGCTTCGTCGTTCGGTCTATCTGCGGTCTCGAAATAAAATCACAGCTGCCCACTCTCTCCCGTGATTACGGGGTGAACGGAACTCGTACGATCGTTTCGATAGAACGCGATCACCGAACTCTCGGTTTCTCGCTTTGCCACGATCGACGGAGGATATTCGGCCTTTGTAATCACGATCGCGACACGTTCCAGCACGTTCGAACTCTTTCCTGGAATCGGGGAGAAGGAACGTTTTCCAATCGCTGGAGAAGTTGACGCTAGAACGACCAGGTCGCGTTTCCTTCGTTTTCATTCGAGGGAGAGCGAAACGCAATTCAATGCCAAACCAAGCCATTGTAATCGTCGAGAGGCAAGAACGAAAGCTGAGTTCTTCCGATAAGGTGGGAGGGAAATGTCATTTTGGTTTTAGGCTTTTTCGCGTATTCCGTCGAAGGTGGATCCGTGATTGGAGCTTCGAATCGCACCTCGTCGATTCGAGAAGACGAGCTACGCCCAGTCGCGTGGTGCCGCCTCGTTGCTGCAACGTGGCGATGCCCCGTAGAGGAGACGATAGCAACGAGCGATCGGGGGCTGGCTGTAAACTCGCCTCGAACGCGCCACGTGCAACGGACGACACCCCCTCTGGCTACGATTGACCCACTAGCCAAGTGAACCGGTCGCACCGTTTCGTCTTCCTCTTCTTCTTCAGATTATACCCCTGATGGCCGTCGTTGCCTCGGCGAGGGCGGCCGTCGTGTTTTTATGCAATTTTGTAAGAATTTGAATAGCCGTTCGTAAAAATATAATGCGCCGCATCGAAACGGCCACGCGGTTTTTATTAGCTTCTTCTGCTTCTTCTTCGCCCTACCCGGCCTCCGCCTCCTCTTTCGTCCGGTCCACCGTGCGGGAGAAGCGAGAGAGAAAGAGTCTAGACGCCTGAGACCGTGGTGCCTGCCCATTATTATTATTACGGTTAGCGGATAACTCGGTGCATACTTAAATGTGGGAACTGAGAGTCTCGTAGAGGCCCTTTCCTTCTCCTCCTCCTCCTCCTCCTCCTCCTCGTCTTTTTTTTTCATTTTCCTCTTCATCCTCTGCGTCTGCTTTTTCGTCTTCCTACATTCGTAAGCTGGTCTCGTGAATCTTTCGTCTCTCATCTGTCGTTGGCTGAGACGAGCTCTGTTTGGCGCGATATCGAAACGTATAGAGTACCAGAGGGAATGGAAAAGAGAGACGGTAGATTTGCGGCGATCGCCAAGCCATAGTTAACGAATTTTCCAAAAGATCGACACTTCAACCACGGTGCAAGGAAAAAGTGACGAGGAGACGGCGACAGTTGAAAATCATCTTGCATTGTCTTTACGAGGTGTCATCGTTATGGTTCGTAATTGTGAAGCAGACCTGAACGATATTTTGTATTTTGTAGAGGTGATTTCTGTATGCTAGGGGATGCCACTTTCGAATTGGACTCCCATCAAGAGGCAAATGACGAATATATTTACCGGTGATCAATATTATTCAAGTACATTATGTTACTGGCGATTGTACAGGGATGTAAACAGGCAAAGGTCACTTTGTCCCAAGCGCAATTAGTGTTCGATTTCTTTCGTACTGGCGTATTTTGGGTCAAATAAAGCGCGTATAAAAACTAGTCAGTGATCGCATTATCTAGCCATTAACGATCACAGATGGTGGCGTTGGAACAATGGAATAGAACTTGCCTAGTACATACCTGGTAACTTTGTGTTCTTCGAAATACTTTGTGCGTTCGATCTCGTCCATATCGAGTATGTTGTTTTCGCAGGCGCCGCTGAATGGGATTAGGACGGCACCAGGATCGTTCTTGTCGACCCATTCTTTGATTTTGATCAGCCTAAGGAAAGAAGGCAACGAACTCGTTATTTTGTCGACGAAGGCTGTACTTTTTCTAGTCTTTGTCTAGGCTTTGACGATAGAATCGCGTTATCCTGGCGTGCCACGTCATGGACAATCGTGCGATAAAGGAAGAACACTTCCGGCAATCAAAGCGTAAGCGACTGACGTTTATGCAGATACATGCCCATGCAACATGCAGTGACGAGCGCGATCGATAAGATGCGTTTTACAACGGAGAGGTATCGAACAATTTGCGAATATTGTACGCAACTAGGACGTCTATCGGCGAGAACGTACGACGAGCTCGATAGCGCAGATTCAACTGCACTTTCCCACGATATCGTTTTCGCAACGTACGTCCATAAATCGCCTTTGAATAATGGAAGATGTAATTCAGCATGGCGTAACGCTTACGAGTACGTACGACGCTCATCGTATGTACGCATATATATGTAAAAATAGGAGAGACGTGTCGTGAGCCTAAAACACGTCAGTTTTGTCTCATTGGCGCCTGATGATAACAATGGCGACGAAAAGGAGGATATATCACGCGTTAATATCTTTAGTTGCTATAGTTGAGCAAAAATTCGAGTTTAAAGTTTAAAAATATCGTTTCTCACAGGATCGTGAGGCAAAAACGCGTTAGTATTGTCTCATTGGCGCCTGACGATGGCGACAACAATATGGACGTATCGCGCGTTAACATACATTTTCAGTCGATTTAACAGAAGATCCGAGCGTAAAGCGTGAAAGCGGCAGGTGCGAGGCACACGCGCGAAAACTCGTTTTTTCGAATTGACTTCGTACCTACCATTTGTTCTTTTTGCGAATGTAGTCCTTTTCCGACAGGTTCACCAGATAAATAACGGGCTTGGACGTGAGGAAGAGATACTTGTTCAGCACGTCGATCTGCAATCATATCGTTAAAACTTCTAAAGTCCAGCTCGAATATTTGCTTCGTCGGCTCGTGAATTTCGTGATTATTTCGCGATTATAACTTAATGATCCTCGAACGAGAGCACGTTGTAGGAAATAATAACAGACTCACGTCGTTCGCACTCCAATCGGCGAATCTGATGTGCTTCTTGTCGTCTATAAGAACACCTTTGACTTTTAGGAGCGTGTCCTGCAAGAAAGGAATACATCACGCTTATCACTAATCGTAAACGTAATCGAAAATCGTGCAATCAAAATTTATCGAGTGCATTTCATATTTAAATCTCACGATAAACTTAATCCCGATATTTGCAATGCCATGAAATAATTTCAAGTTAAATCTAGATATTATTTGTCCGTGGCTCGATTTATATAATCGATCGAACAATTTGTGAAAAATTGCGGAATCTTCATTTTTTAATTTATTTTTTCTCAAAGACCTATCAAAGATACAAAAATTGCTTCGTCTTGAGACCAAGAGAAAATTACAATTTTTTATAGAGGCACGTTGGGATCGTAGGATGGAAATCGAAATATTTTCTACTCGAATTTGATACCAGTACACTTCGAACCAATCTGCAGGATCGCCTGATTGTTCGCGAATGCACAGACGAATAAATACGTAGGATAATTGCATAATCGTAGGACGATTAGAGAACAGCTAGGTTCATCGAAAGTAGTCCCATTATCCCGGTCAAAATAACGAAAAGGTTACCTCGGAAGCTCGAAAGCTTTCGTCGGATTACAGAACGAATGAAACAACGTGGATCGAAAATTGCCGGGCGTAGGTTAGCGGAGATAGGGTAATTCGTATCTCGATCGATTCGTCGATCGATTTCCAAGAAGTTTCTCTCAGTCTTTCCTTAATTCGGTAAAAGTACGGTACGGGGCCCGGATCGTTCGACATTCCGCTTCATCATACGCGGTCGTACGACGTGCTATTAGAGTCCTTGTTTTGTGATTCGAATATCGTGAATTAGCCCTAGCCGTATTTATTCGAATAGCGAGCAATTTCTACGACGACACGGGGACGAGGAGCCAAGAGGTCTTGGGCTAAACAAAATCGATTCTCGATATCGAAATTTCTTTAGGCACGTTTAAACCTACCAACGACCGGTCGTACGACCGTTCTCAAATCTTCCTTGGAATTATTTTTTGTTTTTACGATACAAATGAAAAAGAATTATTTAATTCGATACCAAACTCTTAGACCCGATCGACCGTAAAGAGTGTCTTTTTAGAGACACATCTTTGGACCAGTAATTACAAGAATAGGTACACACAAAATGTCGGTGTAGTTTGGTGTCGATAAATTTGCAATTGTACGTAGAAATATCGTGGGATTTAATAAATATTATACACATCGAAATAGAAGAAATTTAGTAAATCGGAACTCACGTATTCAGGCTTCAGCTTCTTATCGTTGCCACGGACTACCAATTTCTCCAACTTCTCGAGATGGCCATTCAGGAACTCGACGTCCTTCAATCGTAATTCTTCGCTGATGATTTCTAAATCTCTGACAGGATTAACGTCGCCCTCCACATGCGTAACGTCATCGTCCTCGAATGCTCCTGCGTGCAACGAAGGTGCCGAACTTTAACGCTATCGCTAGTTAAATGTGTCACGGATGAGTTCCAGGAATCAACGAAATAATTGTCAAAAATCCTTGCGTGACGCGACAAACGTACGCGCTTTTCGAACTGTATGATTCCGGTTCGCAACGAGCGCTGGTTCTACACGGTCATCAAAATGACGATACTCGATGGAATGCAGAACCGTCATAATTTTCTTAGTGAGATGAACGGACGGAACGAGCCAGTGTCGACTTATCACGCGACCGCCATTACCTTACTAATCGATGCCTTGATGTTTGAAACCGCGTATCGCATGGGAGAAGCGATGTGGCTTCTTAATTAAAAGGGACAGCTATGGTAAGGGTGATATCGATTGCTTAACTCGGCTCTATTTTACGCGAGTCCTGCCATGTAATCGAACGACGTCGAAAGGTTGTCAATGAAGTTCCCTTATGGGGAAGAGAAGGTAAGAAAAAGCATCGAATTATCGGCGAAGTAATCGATTTTATGGAAAACTCACGACAGAGATGAAAGATTCCATCGCAGGCACTGATATGAGAAAGGAAAGAGTTTCCCAGGCCTTGTCCCTCGGCGGCGCCTTTGACAAGACCGGCGATGTCCACCACGTTCAAAAAGGCTGGAACTTTGCTGAAAATATACGTAAAGGGTCCTGCTGAAAAGAGTTACGATATCGTACAGATACGATCAACGATACGAAATTCGAATAGGATTTCGAACTCAAAATCACGTCGTTTTCGCTTCGATTCCGTATATGCGACATCGACGCTGGAAACTGTATGGTATAGACTTACGATTAATTTTAACGACTAACTTAACATTTCGACCGCTTCGACATCGAAGTTCGTCGACCTGAAAACTCAAAGGAAGATCGCCACTGAAGAAAGAAAGAAAGAAAGAAAAAGAAAAAGAAAACAGCACTCCTTAACTCTTCGGAGCGTCACGCATATCCGCGCATCAAAAAGGTGGGACACTTAATACCGCCGTGATGAGTACCATTCGTGAACCCATGTAGTAAGGAGGGGATTATTTGACTCTCGCTCTATAACCAAAAATTGAACTGAATTATTTTTGTTTTGTTTTTATATTAGCGATTCCTTGATCGGTAAAAATAAACCAATTGCATGGGTCTATTTTATTTTCTACCATTCCGTGCTTCAAAGGGTTAAAAGAGGAAAAGTCGACGGAACGTCGAGTCACGAGACAACACGGAAGGAAAAAAAAAGGGCGGATATTCACGCGACGAATTTTGATTCGCGTGTCGACTATCGGGCGTCGCATTAATGACGTCGATCGCTCCTGCGACACACCCACGAAGATCGACTTCGAGGTAAGTTTCATCGATACGCGGAAGGACGGACATGCAACAAACAACCCGGCACCCACGAGGACCTTAAATACGAGAAATTTCGTTCTCTCCTGGATATAATACGGATTTTTTTTTTTTTGGAGACACTTCGTTGCTTTTCGCCCCTCCTTCGGCCACCCCCTCTAGCTGTTATCGTTCTCGTCGCTCCCTCGCGAGGAGCTACCGAGAATTCCGATTAAAGGTCGAGGGCGTGCGCCTTCGTGCACGTGCGCTGCATGGAAACGAGGCAGCTCCGGGGGGGAGGGGGCAGTGACAACGAGGTGTATTTAAATGCTAATGCCAGTAGCCTCATTAAACAATTAGCCTTTGAAGAGAGGCGTCGGGAAAAGTAAACGAGGGGGGAGGTGGCGGCACGTTAGTCCGCTTTCATCACGGATTGTCGAATCCTCGGACACGTGGCAATGCCTGGAATACAGTCGCGGCTATCGTCGAACGACAAAAGCGAGAAGATGATGCGTACATCGAGGGAACGAGGAGGAATCGAAGGGTCCCTTACTTTGATCCAGCCATCTTCCTTCGCGATTTCGATTTGCCTATGTCGATCAATAACGTTCGGCCGTTATTAGACGGCCTATCGGACTTCCCATTTCCGAACCCAGCTTTGTTTAGGTCGACTTATTCCGAAGATCTTTTCGACGAGTGCAAGTCGTGAAGTCCGCCGGGAAGTTCGACGAAGTCTCAACTTGGTGCTAAGGTCGCTCGAGCTAAGCGATTGAAAAATCAGACGATTCGATGTTCTCGAGTAGACCTTGGGTCTAAAATGTTCGTCTAAGTGTATGTTTATGCTCGTACGAGAGAGAATTACTCAACCATATTCTGGGAGATATTTCTGGAAGAAGAGCTCCAACTTTTTAGGTATCTTCGATTTTTCAAACGAATAAACCGAAACGAATCACGAAACATTCAGAAATAGGAGACGGTCGTGTAGACGTGCAACGTTATTGATCACACGCAGGTACGTACACGGATGACGTACGAATGGATGTAACATTGGAAGAAAATAATTGGCGACGCGGAACGATGTTTCTCGCCTCCGCGATCGCGAACGGTTCGGTCTTTGACCTTTAACATGATACCGCTGCTTTGCATTTTCAATCTGAGCGAGAGTCGTTGTGCAAGCACGATGACGCGTGACAAGGTAAACGCCGTTTTCATCGACGAGTTAGCCGAGTTGATGGGTACCGCAGCACGTACCGTGGTTTCCGTGCGATTCAAAGAGACCAGCACCACGACACTGACGCAGTTTCGAACGTGCGAGCTTCTTGCCACGTTCCGCGACGCAACTGTCAGGTCTACCGGAAAGTTCTGCCAGTTTTCGAATTGGAAGAAACAGACTACATTTAATTGCGTTACTAACTACCGCTTCGCGTATATATCGAACACATGCGTAGAAACGCAACGATTGAAGGATTCCACGTTCAACTTGAGACGACATTATTTGACGGAACTTCCCGGTAAATCTGATATTGGGTCGTCAAGGATGAAATTTGTAGAAAAACAACAAATTTTTACAAGGCGTTGTTATTTCATACCTTCGATGTGCCCATCTTTGATTTTAACCCTAGATAACCAAAACATTCGTCTAATAGACTACTCTGCAGGCTCGTAGATGGCCACGTTGCTTATTCTATGATGTTCTGAACTTAAGTTTAGTAGACTATTACTGCGACAAGGCTATTCGTGGACGACATATTTTTAACATCTGCCAAGAGCGCAAACGCTAATTTTAAGCACCTGTCTATTTTTTAATCGAAATATTATAATACTCCTCTTAGGTACACTAATATGTTTAAAGTAACTAAAGGAAATATACAAATATACTAGGGTTAAAATCGCCTACATTTTCTAAAACGCGAGGGATTACTTCTCAAGCTCGCAACGAATTTCTCTGGTTAAACGAATCTTCACGATAATTTCACGATACGCGCAAACCATTGCACCTACGATAAGAAGATAGCGATTCGATGATGGCGAAAAAGATTCGTTAACGCACTGTTGCAAAAGAAGGGAAGATCAGAGGATACGCCGTAACTTTTGTTCGTGGATGCTCGAAACGATCGAGAAGGAAAATGATACGAGCGATATAATGATCGACAAAGTCGGTCGACGTTTGGTACGTCCGTCTGTAGGCGAATTTAGAGCGATCTGCATTGCAGATCACGTGCCACGGAACGTATCGCCCTGTCCTCCGCTAGCCGCGTCACGAGAATAAAGGCGAAGAAGTATGGAAATGTCGTCGGTTATTCCGAATCGTTTCCCCTTAGCAAAGGGTGTACTACCCGGTGGAACAGCACGGCACGTACGTTCTACCGTCGATAATACAATAACGTATTCCAGAGAGACGTTCGTCGGTACGATCGAATAATATTTGCACGATTGCTTACCTGGCTGGCTTGAAGTAATCGCAGAGGTAGTCGAATCTCGTGTCTGGTACGGGTACGCGACGTACTTTAACAAAAGAAATTCGGGTCATCATACATCGTATTGTGCGAATCGCTTGGAATAAACGGAAGTGAAGCAGCTTTTTTTTTTTAATTTGGGAATGCGGTCACGAGAGATCTCAAGAGCATCGAGAGAATTTCTACTTGTACGTTTTAGCGTCTACCGTTTCTAGGGTAGCCAAGCAAGCGTGTACTTGCTTCTCCGTGACGAGACGCGTTCTTGGTTCTAACCTCGATCGGGCTAAATGATGGGATTCTTAATTAAAAACCATACGTCCTTTCTGTTCCATCGTTCAACGTCTAAAGACGTTAAATTAGAATCCAGTGAAACGACAAAACGTAGCGTCGCGACTGAAATACGTGAAATTTGATTATTTTCGCCTGAAGAGAAGCATCGAGCATCAAGGAAGACTGGATTTCGTTATTCGAATAATTCGGGAAAATTGGGATCGATCAAGGTCTGCCTCGGGGAAGTTCGTCGAAATCGAATGTAGTTCGACATTTGCTGCGATGTTTTCTCCTCTAAGTCGTAGATGGACCGACGATACTCCTTGGAGAAATACACGCGCGGATTCAATCTTCTCTTCATGGTGCGCAGTGCCGTGTCGATGATCTGTCGACGAGCCTCCATGCGTTTACCGACCGTCTCGTAAATGCTCGTTTCCTTCGAGTCGAACGACCTATCGTGGATCTTCAAGTAAACGCCGATGTAAACCGCAGCAGTGGCGGAGACCGACAATCCCGGTATCTTTGGCCGTAGAAAGGCGACCTGATTCACCGCTTCTACGAGTACCTTAGCGACGGTCTGTTCTAAAAATCCGATATTGGGCAGTTCTTTAACGTTGATAGGCGGCATGGCGTAAGGAAAATGAATTCGAACGTGGCTATAATCGTGATAACGAGAGAGGAACTTTTGCCGACACTCCACGCTGCAGAAAAGGTAGACCTTGTCCTCGACGATCGCGCCAATATCTCTTCTGCCCAGTCTCAAGTTACGATTCGGAAGATTCTCGACGTAAGTCACCAGGCAGAAGCCATCGAATTGTATCCGTCTGATCCAACAGGCGTGAAGGGGATCGGCCACCTCTTGGAGAGCTCGAGGACGTTCCTTGGGTAGCACGGCGGTATTGGCAGGCGGAACGTAAATCGCGGGCTCGTCGTTGAAGTGCTTCGCGTGTCGCTGGCAAATCCAATAGAACTTATCCTTCAACTGAACCAATCCGCGGCGATCTAACGGTAGCTCCGCCGATATCATGGCATTATCGCGCAACAAACAGACCGGACAGTAATTTTCGTAGATGCTCTGTCGCGACTTGAACTCGAACGGCGATACGCACATGTTCTCCAGACCGTGGGCCTTCTCGTAGTCAGCCTCTCGAAAGTACTTTCTTATATCTGCGTACCTAACTCGTACTTCTCTATCAGACAGCGTCCAAACTCCCCATTTGCTACCGGTCGCGTCGATGTCCACGATGTTTTGCGCGTATTTCTTCAACCACTTTCTGAAGTCCCCTTGATTCGACCGCCATTTCACGTATCGGTGAGTCAAATACTCGGCCGAGAAATTGAACGGAATTCTTCTTTCTTTCGACTTGCCTTTCTTGTCGTTGTCGTCGTCGTCTTCGTCGGCATTATGGACATCGTAAGAAAGACATTCCAGGCAAAACTCCAGATCCGCTTTAAGATCGACGACGATCATCGGTTGGATGCCTAGAAAAGCGAGGTCCTCGTATTCCGCGCGATTCGTCGGAAAACCATCGAGAACGTAACCTTGAGTGGCGGAATGCGGATGAACGGAGTACATCTCGACCGCTCGAGCCACGGATTCGTTCAAGGTGGCGTGACCGGATCGAAGTCTCGCCTTGGTCAACTTGGCCAATTCGGTCCACTCGAAGTTCTTCAAGGCGTGTCGCAGAGCGGTACCGCGGGTGATCAGTCGCATGCCGTAGGTCGCGGCGAAGCGTTCGGCCAGGGTGGTTTTTCCGCACTTGGGCGGGCCAATCACGGCGATGCGTAGGGGTATCAGGGGCAAACAGGAGTCCTGTTCGAGATATTTGAGAGGATTCCTCGAGAACGATTTCAGCGCCTTCTCGCCGCTTAGGAAGTAGACGTACTGACGATGCAACACCGCGCGTAACGTACGATCAGCCTCGTTAGGTAAAAACATCTGAACTGGAATTTTGTTCTCGGAGATCCGAACGGGACACCAGCGTCCGAACGAACTGAGGTAGTGATAACCACGATCGAGAAGTTGCTCGGCGGTGTCAATGCTCACGGGATGGACCCTTTCGAAGATCGATATATCGCGAAACACGTAAGGATCGAGAAGGCTCTGTACTCGCAGCAACACCGATATTTCCTCGGACTCTGCGTCGATTTCGAGCCACGATATCGTTTCTTCTTCCATCGACTCTCGAATGACTTCTAACTTTCGCGCGTCATCGTCGTAAGCCTCTTCGATTTCGCGTTCCATTCTCTCTCGGGCGACGTCAATGTCCTCCCAGTCGGTGAATTCCGTCGGTTCCGGATGCTCGCGACGCCAGATCTCTTCCAGCTCTTCCCTGTCCAGGCCGATCATTAAATCGTCCACGTCCACGTGTTCGAACGCATCCGTTTCTTCCATGAAGTCGTACGTCGGCATCGTTCGAGAGGACGACGCTTTCTTCTCGAGTTCAAGGTTACCATAATCCCCGAAGCCTTCTTCCTCTTCTAAAAGGGCAGCTTGCTCTTGAGCGCGTCGTTTTTCGAAGATCCTATTTATCCATTTGTCTCTGGTAAGAACATAAAGCTCCAATTCCTGATTGTATCGCTCTTCCTCCGCGCTTTTCCGCACGTCTTGTCTTTTCTTCCAGAGGTCCAGCATAACGGGCAATAATCTCTCAACGCACGTGTTCACGCTGCAACGAAGTTCTATCACTACCTCGGGTACGGTGTAACTTTTCAACGCGACGTCCACGTCTTGCGAGCAACTCGGAAATCCATTGAGTATAAGCCCGTGCTCGTCGTAAGGCGACCGGAAGAAATCGAGCAACCATTCTTGAAGCATTTTCGTAGGGAGTACGCCGCCGTTCTTCGAATAATGCTGAACGAACGTGTACACGGTGGCCTGGTCGCTATTGTACTTTTCGTCGGTTAGGTCCTCGGGCAAGACCACTTCCTCCAAACGATCTTCGGGAAAGATCAAGGTGTGCTTCGGCGTTAACGGTGGCATCGCTCGTTCTTTCATGTACTCGGCGAATCGTTCGGTATAATCGATGTGCGTCAAACCGTATTCCTTCGACAATGCGCTCGACAGGGCGGTTCGTCCACTACCCAGCGGGCCGATCACGCTGATCCGCAAGGGCGGAATCGTCGCTGGTGGTTTCAAGAACGGCACACCGAACTTTCGCGGTTCCTGGACGAATTCCTCGAGCGCTACGGCGCTGGAAAAGAGATAAACTTTGCCCATGAAAGTAGCGCTGAACTCTTCCTTGCCTTTCCACAGAACATTGTGCCGCGACAAGGCTACCGGGCAATAATCATTCGTGTCACCCAACCAACGGGCATCCCTGATTTGGTTCGCCACGTTTTCCTTTCCCTCTTCCTCTTTCTCCCCCTCCTCCTCCTCCTCCTCCTCCTCCTCTTCTTCCTGTACCACATCCCTTTGATCAAACACATTCCGTCCCTGTCGAAGATTTTCAAGGACCAAACCTTCCTCTATGGCCAATTTTTCCTTCTCTCTGTCTTCCTCGCTCATGATCGTTGCTTCGAAGTCGTAACGTTCCTTCATACGCTTCTTCGCGTGCCCGACGACGTCGTCGACGACGCCAACATCGCAAACGATCAGATCGTTTTCCACGTTCGCAACGTCGAACACAAAATCATTCCAGTTATTTCGAAAATTCGCGAGATGCCGTATGTACGCCTCCAATCCGCTCTCGTCTTCTTCGTTCTCCCGCTCGTCATGGGACAACCTGTCGTTTACGTTATTGTACTCGTCACTCTCCGATTCCTCATCTTTTCCAACGAAGTCGAGCCATCTTTCCACGAGTCGTTCGAACGGTTCCTCCTCCGTTATCAAGATCAAGTCTTCGAAATCAATATCCGTCTCTTCCGCCAACTTTGTCCATAGATCGGCATCCACGTACATGCCATCCAAGACGAATCCGCCATCCCTTTGTATTCCCCCTTTCAACGATTCATCGGGTATCGTTTTGATGCGTTCAACGAGGATACGAAGCTTTTCGTCGATACCGAGGTCGATTGGCTCGTCGTACAGATACCTAACGCGATCGTCCAACATAGCAAGGACTAGGGGATCGTGTTCATTTGGCGTTGGTACTCGAGGTTCCTCCTCTCGCAAGTAATTCGGTGCGTAAGTACGTAAGATATATTTGTTCGCTCGTATCTTTTTCAACAGATTTTTATCGGTCTCCACGGATGCCAAGCCGTTGTCTCGAAGTTTCTCCAGTAAAATCTTCGATTCGTCCTCGTCGCTTTTCGCGATAACGGTCGTTTTATCGTTGACTTTCGATCGTAGATCCGCTAGGCGACCAATCGTAACGAACATGTCGTTTAACCATGCCTCGAGATCGGCGAGTCTCGACGTTTCCCTAGCTTCTCTCTCGTCCACCAATCTGTTCTTTAACTCGCTTATAACGTCCTTCGTATTATCGCGCATCGCATTAGCGACCATCGCCTCGATACGATCTTGTTTAAACGCTTCTTCCGCTTCGTGGACGTCGATTACCGTTCCACTGAAATCCCGAGCTAATTCCCTGCTAAGGTACGACTTGCCGCAATATTTAGGACCAAAGATCGCGATCTTGCACGTCGGTCGAGGATTCGGCGGCAAGAGAAACGTTCTCGGATTCTCTAGGAAGAGCTCGACAGCCTCCGATGAGGAAAGAAAGTATATCTTATCGGTAAAGCGTACCGCGTGTTTGGCCAGTCCCACGACGCTTCTACCCTTTATCAGCTCCACGGGGCAAAGATATTTCCATCGAGATAATCTCCAAGGAAATCTAGGACTGACCGATCCGACGTTCGTCATTTCTAGAAAGACTTCTTCTGGACTGAGTTCTTCGTATTTCTCGTTCGCGACCACCACGGTTGTAGCCTCACCCTGAAACTCTATTTCGACCGGATCTATCAGTCGTTGCGCGTGAGACGGCAGCGAGAGTGGTAAGGTACGTAGCCGTTCGCTGACTATCTCCCACATTTGCGACGTGGACGTACGAGCGTCCACTCGTACAACGTTTTGAGGATTATGACGAAGAACCCATTTCTCTATAACGGGCATTACCGATCGCTCGTAGAACAGACATTGCACTTCAACGTTCTTCCTCATGTCGAATATCCTCGTTAGGAGATGCCTTCTTTGATCCTCCTCGAAGATTCCCTCCTCCTTCATGATCTCCTGATAAAATCCGAAGGGAAGGTCCGCGTCGTTAGGAGACGCGCGCATACTTTCACCGATACGCAGAAGACCAGTATCGATGGTTTCCCCTGTACGAGGATCGAATCGCAACAGGCTCCGTTTGCTGATCGCATCTTGATCCGGGCAAATGGTATACACGATCACGGAGGGTTTCACAGGCCACGTCAGAAAGACATCGTCGATCTGACGTAACGTGTCCTCCTCGTAGCTATTCTCAGTTTTACACATCGATTTCTCGGCTATGCGATAATCACTGGATTCAGGAGTAAGCAGAAGATCGCAAGCCGACGAAGACCATCGCTGCGAGATCTCGTCGTTCTCTTCGTTGTCCTTCTCGTAGTCCAGATAAGACGAGTAATCGAGGTTTAAATCGTTGGGTATCAGAGGCAAGCCCTCGACCACGTAACCTTTGTGCATCACGTCTCGCTTGCTTATTCTGATCTCGATCAGCTTCCATATGACTTCCGGACCCACCGCTCTACCCGTTCTCAATATTCTCGCGATATATCGGCCTGCATCCGTCTTATTATCTATTTCTTGCTTCAGAAGAGCTTCCGGGGAAATCAATACGCACTTAGAAGCGTTGGCGATTGCCGTGGCCAGTTTGGAGATATTCAAACCTGGCTTTCCGAAAATGACGAACGTTGTTGGCTCAGAGTCGAGCTTTTTCGTTCTCGCTTCCGTTTCGCTGTAAGGATCACGAACGACGAAAGGTTCCTTAGGTGGTTCAAAATGCGGTTTATATTCGTACTCTACGCACTTACAGGTGGCTCCAACGCGTGTAAATGGATTTGTATCCTCGTTGTAAACGTAATACATGTGTGCCTTGGTATAGGGAGCGTCGTGAGGCGGCGGCCAAGGGAGAACATACTCCGAGCGAGGATGTTCCTTGATGTGGTGCAAGTAATCGATCTTCCCGATGTACGACGCATTTAAGTCGAATATCTTTTTCGCGTATTTCTTATCATTCTCCTTTACATAATCGCGATAAGCGTCGCACATTACTTTCGCGATAAAAAATTCGACAAAGCCTCTAATAAAGTATAAACGGTTGGTTAGGAAATTACGTCTCGAGGTTCGACGTATCGAACCGAAGTAGGTAAGCGACAAATGGCAACCCTGTTTCCTAAAATCGTAACTACGAAAACACGGTGTCTTTTTTTTTTTTTTATCGAGATCTACATATCGAAACGCTGATTTCGCGAAGTATGTATTCTTCGCACGCACGCTTATACTTATATATCATAAGTCGGAGCATGCAAGGTAAGATTAATTCGGTGATATATCTGTAAAATTGGATACTTATTCTCATTGGGATCGATGGTGCAGAAAGGAAAATTTTCTGCCGCAGCTTGGCTTTTGGTGAGAACGTTGAAAAACGTCGACTTTCCTACATTTGGTATTCCGACGATACCGACTTTGAGATTAGTTCCCACGCGACCTATCAATGGCTTGCGTTCGGGTTCCTCGACCTTTTTCGGCGCCATTCTGTAATCAAAATGCAGAAAGTTTTACAGATTATCCGCCCACTTCGAAGCGCAAAGTCAATTCCAACTCAAGAACCGGTCAAAGAACTCGAAACGAATACAATCGATGAAGAACGCACGTTTCCTCCCGCCTTTTGACATCTCGAGCGCGCGTTCCGACCTCTTCTTCGCGATTCGGAACAGGGAAACGTTATCATTGATGCCTCTCGTACGACGCAACCATACGGGCATAAAATTCCATAAGAAGAAATCGCCGCGAATCGTGGACGCGGAAACTCGAATGGTTTCGTGCCAACTACGATTTCTCGCTCGCGCATCCACCCCGGAGGAGCGCGTTACGAGGACGAGGGCTCGTAACCACGGCGTATCATACGTTAAACTTTCCCGAGGATCGTTCCCAGGAAAAATCAATAACGTCGCTTCTAGGAGCCGGCAACGAGGAAGCGAAGTTACTCCTCGATCGCCACCAATCGCTCGTCGTTTTCGTAGGACTTATTTCCCGGCGGTCCCCTCGGGGCGACACGGTTACGACTGCGCTCGGGTCGAAGAGACGGGGGAGGGAGGAGGAAGAAGTCGACGGGCCCAGCCGAGCGGCCCGACCGCTCGCGGTGACTAATTATATTAATGTGGACGGCACATCGAGCGATTGCTGTGTTTACCGCGTGATTGTCCGCTCCCCCCAGTCCCCCCACCGTCTCCTACACGACGACGTTACCCCCACCATCGCCACCACGAGCTTCTCCATCGGCGAGAAAGGTAGGATCGAGCGCGTACCCGAGGGGCCCGACCGAGAGTGGGGAGTTCGAATCGACCGTGGGGGAAGAACGGCTGAGGGGGGCCACGGCGTCGGCGACACCATCGAAGAGGGTGCAAAGAACGATGCCGAGCGGAGAAACGGCTTCGGATGCCGGGTGATGGCGGCGGAGGGGCGCAGGGGCCCGAGAGGAAACGAGAGGAAGGCGCGCGCCTTCGTCCGCGAGGGAGGAGGAAGATGGCGGCCCGTAGGACCCAGGATTACTGGGCAACGGAGCCGCGAATCACCGGCATCACGCCGAGAATCCGCAACCGCGCCCGAGGCCGCCAATCCGCCACCGTCTTCGCGCCGGTTCCTCTCTTTTCCTTATCCTACGCGTCCTTCCGTAACGACGATCCTCTTCTTCTTCCATCGTCTTCCTTCGCTTCTCTCGGCTGACGCCACCCTTGCTGCTCGTCCCATCATACCGCGCTGCTTCTCTCCACCTCTTCCAAGTTCTCCTCGTCTTCGTCGTCGTCGTCGTCGTCTCCATGCCGCACAGTTTAACGTGAAACCGCGGCACTTCTCGTCGTTTTTCACCGGCGGTACCGGGGAAATTTGCAAATTACGATAATGGAGGAGCCGCGGAAGAGCGACCCGCCCGCTATGCTACCCGTAGAGCCGTCTTGGCGCCGCACGGCGTGACCGTACCACCTCCTTTACGACGTCGTCTCGCCCGCTAGGATTGACTGCTCTATACGTGTACGATAATCAACGGCCACGGGGAGGAGGGCAGCGGGGATAGCGCGGGACCAGTATTCCTTTCGTCGTTGGTCTCGATGCTTGGCGACGATCGTACCTTACTTCATCATCCTGGCGGTACCAAGAGTTTCTCCTAAACTCTTCGACAACTCGGCGAATCTTATTTCCACTTGGGATTGATATCGAGGATAGGGAATAAGCAACTGGCTCTACCGTTTGGATGGTTTTTGTCTTTTTCTACGGGATTGCCTTACTCGGTAAGAGGAGACTTCGTTTTATTGGTCTCGTCGACGTTTGGTACCTTCATCGAGCAAGCGCGATCACGAGTGATTGTTTCGTAGTTTTTGTCGATCGATGATCGTTTCTTGTAAAAATGGAGGTTGGTTTGTCGTCTTCCTGGGAGTTCGACTTTGCTTGTTCGCTTCTAACTACCTTGTTAGGTGAATGATTTTGAGACGACATCGCAAAAAGTATTTTATAACAGGTGATTGAACGCGAATCGAAGTGAATAATCTTAGCAAGATGGTAGCTTCAGATTGGCAAGAAAGTAATTTCGATTTAAACAAATAAATCATATATAAATTTTTTCAACGACTCCGTCAGTGTCATAATTATCATGATCGTAATGAAAAGTATATGACTGATCGAAATTGGTCCCTCGTACAAAGAACGGAGTTAGATCGTACTCTTAAAAAATCGAAACGACTTTTCTGCCGACCAATGACAATCCCGGCTGTAAAAATACGAATGTTATGAAAAAATTCCTATAAATTGCGACGCGCTTTCGGTGTGAAAAGGCGGCGATGACGCAATAAAATTTCAAGCGAAGGACGTGGAACATTCGACGACGTAGGACGACGATCGTCGTATCAGCCGCGATATCGATTTGAAACGAGCGCGCCGCCACGAATTCGAACGAGAGGCGACTTTCGATCGACCCGCATGCCAATCTACCTGCTGCTGCCGCCTACACTCACCTTTGGGTACTAGACAGCCGCACTACGCTCCTTGCGCGAACTTAACCTCACTTCTTCGTCGGGAGAAATCGGCCGTCTTGACGCCGACACTCGGCGAAAATCGACGCGGTCGAATCACCGAAAAGCGAAGATGTCCACTTCCACGTTTCGTCGATCCACAAACGCGTTGTTGTAAGAAAATTCCGATCGACGCCGCGACGAACCTTTCGACACAGCACGTTAGTTACTTTTCCGCGGCCTATCGAGAAATCTACGCGTTCGTGACGCGATTTTGACACCTCTCTGTCGAGACTAACGAAAAAATCGTGCGATCCGCGATCTCACGGCGGATTTACTCTCTGTCGACCCTTTGCACGATCAACGTAAATAACGGCCGAAAAACGTGTTGGCACGACGAGGAACACGACACGCCGCTGACGTCACACGTTCGACCGGCCTCTCTCCGCGAAGTAGAGCTCTGCCGTACCGACCGCGGACCTTCTCGTCGTCGTTCCTGGAGGCATCCGCTGCCATCGATGCGACGCTCGTGCGATCATAGCTTTTTTTTAGCACAGTTTTTTATTCAATGTTCGAACAGTCAGTGCGACGAATGAATTTCCAAGCTTCGAATTAACGAGTGAATTACTTTTTTTGCTCGATTAACGAATGGCGTAACGAAGTTATTGGCGAATCGCGTTTCAGAGAAGGTGAACAAAGTTACTTTAAATCTCTTTCTTGTTCCTGATTTTTTTAAAATATTTGAATCGTTTTTTGGTAGGTAAGGTTACGATTGGCTGGACATTTGCACGCCTTCTATTTGGTCCTGGTTAATGTTCCTGCATTATTCATCGAATTATTCCTGATGCGAGATCGGTATATATATTTGATTACGTTATTTCATTATTTAATCATTTGAAAATCCGACTGCGTTAAATACTCATCGCGTCAATAATGCTTTAAACGTACTTCGCGTTAAATTAGCGTAGCGTAAAATCGAGTACTATTAAAACCGCTATGCAGCGTGGATTTCTATGTAGATACGTCGTAACTCATTGGCATGCTTTTGTACCTACATTTTAGATCCGTATCCCCGTGTGTATTAACGTCAAAACACGGATTATAAATGTACCAGAAACACCGCGGTGTACAAAATATTTATATTCGGAGAACTTCAGAATTTCAGATGGCTCTCCAGCAACGTGATTAGTTAATCCCGTGTTATATAAAATAGAGCATTAAAAATTTCAAATTTAGATAAAATTAATCAACATTTTTAATGGCGCTGATTGAAATTTTATATAATTAATAAATCATCTCAAGGATTGCTCGTACTTCGATGGAACACCTTTCTGTCGTTATTTGTTTATCGCAAATTATTCTTTGGTAATAAGTCTTCCTCCTCGATGGAAGATGTTTCGATAACGAGAGGCAATGTCGAAGCCATCGCGAGAGGCCAACGATCGTTGGGAGATCGTATCTGCGTGGGTTTTACCCTCGCGTCTCGTTAGAACGACGAGATATTATGTTTATGAAGTGTCATTGTCACGTCGCGGTTACAAGTCGAACGCGTCTCGTGTAATCGAGTTTCGCTGTTACAACGTACAAATGACGCGATACAATGCGAGACACGTCGTGTCATGCTCGAACGCGTCGTATCGGCGCATCCGACGCACGAAATATCGTTTCATCGTCTCGAAATACCGACTGACAACTTTCATTAGTCCTGTATAATAAATACCAGGACGTGTAAATTGTAGGAGGAAAGGAAGCGAATTGTAGGATTAAGAAAAAGATATTTCATCTTTTGATAGAAACCATTGAACACCACTTTAACCAAACATCCGATTGGCTGGAGATTATCGGATGGCGAATCTGATTCAACAGCGTTGATCCAACAATTTGAGACGAACGCGAGTAGTTCCACAATTCTAGCGATGATATTATATTATATTATGTAATATTAAGATTGCAGAGGCACGGAATGCAAGATCGAGTCGATGTATTTGTTCTAGAGGAACCATCGATCAGAAGGAGAGATTGACCAATGTTACTGCCGTTTCTAGGTCGTCCATGTGCTTTCGACGTGTTGCGGATTTGTGTTTCCTTCATACAATTTGTTATCTCGCTTTTCTTCCTTCTTGACTCCAATCGATATCCATTACGTCGACATGACTCGTACCTGGAAACAGAAATAGTATCGATACACCGTAACACGCGTTTAATCCTGGTCACGATCGACCCTGTTAAATACGTCTGATATAACACGATTGTGAATAACCTTGCCGAAGTAAAGACCGTTTTAGATACAGATTCAAGATTAAACGTGCTCGTCGCGAAAAGACGCGCTCCTGGATCTAGGAATCGATAGAAATAACACGAAAGATATCTTACGATGCAGCAGGCAAACGTTCTAAATTGTTGGCCCTCGTAGGACGGGAATGACGTCGGTGTCTTACCATCGCGATCATCCACTTTCTAATGCAACCGCGTTCTTGCGACGTGTATGCGATTATTTCAATTATTTTATTACGTATCGTATCAATCTTGGACGACATAATATGTATAATCAGCGGGAATCATTATTCCACGAACCCACACAGCAAAAGGGCCGTCTCTCATCTCGGCCGCGCCGTGTCTCCCTTTACCGTGTCTTCGGCACCCCTTCGTCGATCCAACGTCCGTCCAGACTTGATTTCTCTCTCTCTCTCTCTCTCTCTCTCTCTCTCTCTC
>JAITYT010000330.1:1194601-1205160 GCA_025433975.1 Liostenogaster flavolineata
TCGCTCCCGCTTTAACGATATTGTAATTTGGAGACCGCAAACCCGCTGACGTCATTGGTACACCGGAGCATCTTGCCAGCGTCGAACGCAATCGATTTTCCTCCTTCTCTCCTCCTGCCTCCTCCTTTTCCTTCCGGCGTCTAGTTCTCCTTTCCTTCCGCTCTCCACCCATCCATCCGTTGCCCTTCGACCGATGATTTCGATCAAAAGGGTATTAGCGGCCGACGAATTATAGGAATTTCAAGGGATTAGATATTCACCGAATTGAAGGATTGCATTACTAATTTCGCCAGTGCGCCGATGCTCCGATCGTTACGTCCGAGATTTATTTGCCCGCAGGCGGCTGTCACGCGGAGTTTAAGATTTCGCGGTTCGTTGCTAAAAGAGGACGACGCTATGCGAGTTGGCACAATTTTTCTTTAACTTGTACGTAGAAACGAAGTAACCTTTAAGTTACGGATATCGAAATTAGCAGCGATTAGCAGTAGGGCGCATTTAGTTTTTTCCCACTTCACTCCGAGGCTAGAATCGTTGACGAAACTTTAAGTTTGCGAGTTAGTTAACAAGTGTCCAATCGTCGAGATCACCTAGCTGATAGCTAATTGCGTTATTTAGTGTTCTTCGGCATACGTTTTACTTTTTTTTTATATGATTTTCATAAATAAATTAATAACGAACAGTTGTTTTTTACTTTGTAAATGAATATCCAACAAAGTGGAAGTGGAATTAGTTGTCTTCGCATCTTTGTATTTGATAAAATAGTGGCTTTTTCCGTTGAAAATACTTGTCTGCCCTCTTCTACAGGTTTTTATTGAAGGATCGATCTTGTCGTGTTTCAAAGCAGTTGGAAGACCAATATTGGTCCTCAAAATATCTGTTTTATACATTTCTGTGTAAATTATAAAATTATAAATTATTTCGTTTATTTTATTCACTTTGCAACTATACGGCTACTGCAATATATACGGATATTGCAAGCTGCTTTTAACTTTTTACTAAATTGATTTCAAGTTTTTTGTCGATCGCGAATTTGTGAGTACTCGTTTGATCGTAAAGATAGAGACAATGTACTGATATTATAACGTTTAACGTGCAGGTAATTCTTAAGATACGACAAAAGCGAGACACGCTGCACGAACGTAATTACGCTTTGCGGATTTCTTTTGCAACAAAAAAAATTCGTACCTCGGTTTGCGTAATAACCACGTAGAACGAGTAGGACGCCATAGAACTTGCAAAAGAAAAGGCATTAAACTCCTTGTAAAAACATCGCGCACCTCTCGAAACTTTCGTTAATTTATATGGACAAGAGTATTGTCAGTCGATGCCATTTCCACGGTATTGTCGGAGCTCGACGCGTATTCACTCGAGCGCAATAAATGTTCCTATCCCGGATAAATGTCTCGAATTATCGAATTAATACTTTCTCTCTCACTAGAATTTTCTTTTATCGACGCTTTTGGATTATCGGTTAGGTGTCCGACTTTGACGGATCCCTGCTCAAAGGATTTCACCGAGTTAGAAACTTTTATTTCTCGGTATCCATTTTATATGAACGCATCGGTCTGGTTGCTATGACGAATGCGTTTTAAAATTATCGCAAATTTACTCGTATTTTAAACGAGATGACGTTCCAACGTTGTATTAAATTTTTGTCTTTTCCAAACGGAGTATCCTTCGTTGGAAATAATTTCGGAGTGTCGCTTATTTTCTTCCTCGCGGACTGACGGTAAACGCGCGTCTTGCCACTGACTTGATCCAGAAATAAAACGTAATATCTACCTTTTGAAATGGTAAACCGAGGGACGAGCATTTCACGAGTCCCTAATTTTTTCTATATCCCAGTAAAAATACAGAAACTTTCTCAATTAGACGAGACTTCCACGTATTTGTTCAAGTCACGTAATCCATCGAGTGGACTGTATCTAGCACGATGTAATCGCATACGCATATGGACATCGATGAAAAACGAACGCCAATCGTTGATACAACGAAGAGCTGTCGTTCGTCTTGCAGTAACGAAAGTCAATGTTTGATAGGGGGACCAGGAAGTAAACCAATATTTTGTAGAGTAACGTTTAATTTTATTTAAAAAAAAACCTATCACTCGGAATCACAAAATATGATTTCCATTATTTTTAACCACTTTCATATATCTTGAAATTATTGTCCACCGCGTATGGATACAGGCTAACTCAAACGAGGCAATTTGAAAATAATGGCGGAAATCCTGTTTCCCCTATTACAACGAAGAGATTACAACGATATCGGCGAAGAACGAAAGCCATTCGCCCGTACAACGAGGAATTCGACTCTTCGTCGTTCGTCTTGCAGTGAGCGGAATCGTCGACTCGTCGAGAAGGAACAAAGTGAAAATGGCGCGTACTTCGGCCAACAATAAGAAACGACTTCGTTTTCGCGTAGCAAGCACGTGAACCTATAATATTCGACGTCGTATCGGGAATCGTATGCAAATCAATTTGGTCTTTGTCAGGTTTGCGATTCTCATGCGCATTCGGAGCCATTCCGTACGTTTAATGAGTAATAACTAGGAATTGGTAGTGGGATGGGAGGAAGAGGCGGAGGAGGAGGAGGAGGGGGGGAGGGGGAGGAAGGCAAGGAAGCCTTGATAATTCTTCGAGCATGCAGTCACGCAATTAAGGTGTAACGTTTCGAAGTTCTGGTCGTAAACAACGCGGGCAAAGTAGCGGAACCTTCGAGGCCGAGTCGGTTCCGCCCGTCAATTGTTGCCAATTATTACCAATCAGAGTAATACGTGTCATTATGGCGAGAAGGTTGGCAGCGGCGTACGGACAGCGCCCTGCCGCGTGTATCGCTCTGATTACAACCGCTGCCCAATATTAATTCGACGCTAATTACGTGCCATCTACGTGGAGGCACCGCGATCGAAAACTTAGCGTTTTGCGACACGATTAGACGCGGCGACCCCACGCGTGCCACCACTCGACTTTACGTCGCGTACTTAAACGGATTCGCATGCGCGAATAAACTCGACCATCGATGGACGTTAGACGAAGTTGGAGAATGAGATTGTCCTGTTTGGCAGGTCGAATTTATAGAATTGGTCGGTGGAACTGGTTACGACGCTGCTTTAGGGTTGTAAAAAGAAGCGAGGGAACTTCGCACACCTAACTGTACGAGACGATGCTTTGGTAGAGGCCTTTAAAGAAGCAAAACATTACATTTATACCAGTAGACGATATTTTGCGTGTAATGCTTGGTATTGTTCTAGAGACAGTTGTTATGGGTCGGTTATCGTTTGTTTGGAATCTTAGCATGGATAGGCTCGACCATCGATGGACGTTAATCCAAGCTGGAGAATGAGATTGTCTGGTTTGGCAGGTTGAGTTTGTGGAACTGGTTAGGACGATGCTTTAGGGTTGTAAAAAGAAGCGAGGGAACTTCGCAGACCTAACTGTACGAGACGATGTTTTTGTAGACGACTATAAGGAGGCAAAACGTAACATTTATACGAGTAGACGATATTTTGCGTGCAATGTTTGATATTGTTTTAGAGACAGTTTTTATGGGTCGGTTGTGAAATGTGAGGAATCGTAACTCGGTTATTAAAAATATTCATAATGCAATAAAAAAGGATAACCTATGAATTATTGGCTCTCGATTAAGATCACTCGCTTTTATTGACTCATTAATTAAACCAATCTGACAGAAACGATATGCTCGAGTGACTGTAACATTAACGACGTCTTTGCGTTTGTTTCGCAGCGTCAGCAAACTCGACGACACGCTATTCGTCTTCTTGCGAATCATATTTACCATTGATCTTCGGTTTTACGCGTTAATTTCTCGAGATCGATACTTTTCGTGGCAACTCTGTACTAAATTCTGAAAGCAACTTTTCGACATTCACCGACAAGAATTTCTTTTCGTATCGTCTAAACACGAGATTGTGGAGCATCGACAGTCGGTTTCAGGGGGTCAACGTAAAATCAACGTTGATAATGAAGCGTCAGCGCGTACCGACCTATCTATATTTAACTACTTGCTAAGAGTAAATTTATTATGTGCCGGCACTAATAGGACCGGAGATTGTCGCAGGGATAATCGATGATTACAGCTTCGCACCATTTAGATTAATTGCTGTAATGGATCTTTTACGATGCTTATCTGTCTTTCTCTACTTCTTCGACCCTCTCCCTCGCGTTCTCTCTCATCGTCACGGTCTAGCCAGTTTTATTAGCTCGTACGTATCTATCGACGTTTCCACGCGCATCAGATTGCCACGTATATTCTTTTGATCGTGGGTAACTACTTGGTTAAGTACCACGCGGTGGTCGGACACTTACACCGACGTGATGCGCTAGGCAAGTATATTTTAAAAGAAGCCCTTTGTACAATGTATTGTACGTTCGAGTGTCTCGTATCGAATAGAAATGTTAATTACTCGTTCCGCTTCTTGGGCTTGTTATTAAGCCGTAAAGATGCAAATTATTATGTCTCAGTTGCCCGTTGTAAATCTTTCCCGAAGATGTTCATCGTTGTGACGTAAACGAATAATTAGAGTAATTTTCATCGTCGTCGTAATTAACAAGAGCGCGCTAATAACAATAATAATAATAATAAAAGACGCCGGTAATACGAAGTTATTCTTATCGAACGTCGGGAACTAAATTCTCTCGTTTATATATTTACTCGTTTAAGTAAGGCGCGAAAAGATCGAAACGGACAGTACGAAGAATTCCGTCGTGTTATATAAAATTTGTAAAAAAGTTTCGGGACGCAGGTGCACCGATTTAACGGAATCCTGATGCGCAGGCGCACGCAGGACAGGCGCGACGAGGACAGCGAAGAGCGCAATCGAAATCGAACGTAACGAGGGAAGGTGTAATTATCGAAAAGAGAAACGGCGCGATCGTTCGCATCGTAATCGGTATCGCCGGGATACGCCAGAGGGTGGAAAAGAGAGGACTACCTTGGCTCTCGATCGGGTGCCCCTTCTCGCAGCGCCCTACCGTGCGTACGAGCCTGGACGAGTCCAGTCGATTAGCATACGGACCGAATGGTCGAGCGCCGACCGGCCGAGCGTCGTAAGGAGGCTTTCGAGTCGCAAGTTGCGTCGTCTTTCCTACGGCGAGGCCGACAAGAGGCAAAAGAAAAAGAAATCGATGCGTTCGTGCATCGCGTGGCTGAAAGTGAACCAACCGGTGGCCACGCCTCCTTAGACAGCCGCCAGCCAACAATTAAGATTTGATCGGCAAAAATGGTCGAGGCAAAATGGCGCTGGCCACTGAATACGTAATGTTCTACGAACTCGAGGGAGAGAGGCGAGATTGGAAGAAGGAGAGAACAGGACGACGAGTTGTGCGAGTCGTTGCCGGAATCGTGCCAGACCATGTGGATTTCGTTGCACGCAGACCGAACGCGACGTCGATCGTCTCCGATCCGGTAATCGTTCGCGGCGATTAGGACAGATACTCTTTACCTGGTGATTCGTATCTGATTGCTAAGAATAGGCGGATAGGTAGGTAGATAGGTAGGTAGGTAAGGGATCAGCCTTAGGAAGGAGAAGTCGCAAGATTTTTATTCAACGTATCGTTCTTCGCTCGATCTTTCGATATCCTTTCGATGCTCTTGCTACCAAATCTCTGACGCGTAACATCGAGAAATTTCAATTGTCCTAAGTGTTTCTGGACAAATCTGTGTTTCTCGACGTAAACGTAACGCTTTTTTGAAGTTCGAGGGAGTGTTGAGAATCCAATGGAAAATCACGGCCTATCGTTGATCAACGTTTGATGGCTTCTGTTAAATTAGCACGACGATCGACATTGATCACGAGTAAATGTTTAGCAATCAAATTTTTAGGACAACTGCTTGATCGCAAAGTGAATCATCGTCCATACCGGGTAATGTTGAACGACAAGATGGCAATTCCATGAAATCGCAAAGGAACGTCGAAACATTTCCACCTCCAATCAACAATAGCGGAAAGAAGCGCGCATCTTCGAGGAATCGACGAAAGGAAATCGCACTTGCGCCTGTGCGAGAGCAACCGACAGTACGCCGGTGCCGTCGATCGATCCGCGTTTCCTCGATGAAGAAGGTGCTCTCAACGGTCCGAAACTGTTTAAAGGAATACATCGTTGTCGTGGATTACACGCGATCGTCTACGAAGGCACGCACGCGCCCACGTATCCTCGTAACGACTTCAAACACGACCTATCTCTCGATGACGAGGAATTTCATACGCTTCGTTGGTTGATCGATCAGTAGGTGTAGACGGATAGGCAGTTAGGTTGGTACGCACGCGGGTAAGTGCCTGTCTCTTGCGTCGTGACTATCGAAGTGTCGAGCGTGAGCAAAGCTAAGGAAGAGGAGGGATGAAAAGGAAATCGTTACGCAGCGGCATAAATCGTATCGACGTGGACACGTCAGATCTCCATCGTTCCGTGAGCGTAATAACGTCGGTCTGCGCGTCCTTCGTCTCCGCGCCTTCAAATTACGCGATACTCCGCGATAATCGGTAATTATTTTGCCTCGACGATTTTAATATCGTCTCGACAATGATTTCAACTGTCTTTCAACTTCTGCCGAGCCGAGAGGAAGCGGAGACGTCGATGACACGGATAATCGCACAAAATTACTATGCTTTCGCGATATTCTTTTTTCCTTTCTTTTTTGAATCTTTAAGATGAAAATAAATTAAAAGCGATGTTTTATAATCGCGCTAATACACGTCAGCTTTCGATGGTATCGACTTCCGGTGGACAGCCGCGAGATTCGTACGTTCAATTCGCGATGGGATCGTCGTGCGTTTCTTGCGAAACTACGTTTCGCCTATCGTCGATTTCACTTTCCTCGTTTAGTTCGCCTTTTTTTTTCTCTTTTCCACGTCTCTTTTCTTCTTCTTCTTCTTCTTCTTCTTCTTCTTCTTCTTCTTCTTCTTCGACGAACACGATCGGATTAAAGTTGCAGCAGGCGATTTGGCGAATCGACTACGTTCTACGGAGTATCGTGGGGCGAGGCTCTAATCACGGCGAATACGCGCCGGTAGCCGCTATCACGTTTTGCCCCCTTGACTCTCGAGACTCTCATCACGCTAATGCCCCGCCAATCACCGGTTTTCCGTCGTCGGCACACCCCACGGCCCACCTCTTTTTCTCGATCACTCCAATCAGAATCATGCAAACCGATCGCAAAAATCAAACACGTCGCTTCCACACCGTTGTCGACTGTCGCGCGTCCAAGACGAGGAAGTTGGACGTTCGAAAGCCGCTTCGTTTCATTCGTCGTCCGCGATCTACCTTCAAATTTTCACCCGCTTCAAGAAGAAGCTGAGAAAGAAAAAAAAAAGAATAAAGAAAATACCTTACACGAAGAATATACCGGATAGTCCTCGTGGAGCTTCGAAGAAAAATCGTAAATTCGCAAAAGGGTGGACAAAAAAGAAGACGAAAGAAACGCGAAAACTTGGCGAAAGTTTCACGGTGATTTTAATTACCGTTCCTTTGGTAAAAAAGGGCAGCAAGCGACGGCACGAGAAGAACTTCCGCTCGGTACTCGAAGCTTTAAAGACTTCCGACGATTTTCACGGCTCGTAATGGCACGGTGAAAGACAACGGTTCTGTTTTTCGCGTGATCGTCGATATCGACAGCGTCTCTCTCTCTTCCTTTGGTTTCGCATCTACTTCTTTCGCACGGCGCGTATCTCGATCGTAGCGCTCGATGGCACCTATGGTTATGTATATCGTCTCCTTGGCTAGGAAGCGGCGTTTCGAGCGCTCGCAACGGCCCATCGAACTCTTTAACAGGGTACTTCGCGAAATAGCCGAAGAAACGCTCTTTAGCATACCGAGGGGGCCAGTCGGTAGTTAACTTTATGGTAGGAGGACAGGGGGTAAGGCTAGTAGGGAGAGGGCGAACGAAAGACGATGCGAGAGGTTGGCAATTAGATGCCTCCTCCCGTGAACACTGTGATCTTCGCCACGCGAAAGAAAACGACCGAGTGCGAGCCTCCTGCTTCCTCCTTCCTCCTTCCTTGCCATCGCCTGTTTGCTTGCTTCGCGTCTCGGAGGAGCCCACGGGACCGCGTTGAAATTGAAATAACCCAAGTCGCTGCGTTTCGACTTCGATGCGCTCCTTTCCATCGTCTTCCTTCTTCCAATTTCGTCGTCATTCTCGTCGATCATTGGTGAGTCATTATCAATGTTTCGTATCCTGTTAATTTCAAAAGAATAACACGTAGAAATACAATCAACGACATTAAACGTATACGTTAAACTCTTATTGGTGTTCGCAAACGTCCAACAGACGGAACCTTTTTCATCATCTCATAATTCGAGCAGAACCGATCGACGAGTCGATCTCACGTCTTTCGTTTCGTTTCTCTTCGCGGTACAGACTCTAAAGAATTGCAGAGGATTCTCGAAAGAGATGGGGAGTCGCGTTGACGTCGATAAGAAATTCGTGCGTTAAGAACCGATAAATGCAGGACCAGCGAACGATATCGGTGTGTTTGTTTTGTCGTGGTCGAAGGGAACGGACGAAAAAAAAAAGGGAAATCCAAAGACAACGAGTTAAAGCAGGAAATGGGGGGAGGGGGGAGGGAAGACAAAACAAGACGAGAGGATCTCTGTCCGCGTGCGACGAAAATGGCGTCGAGAGGACGAGGAAGACACGACGCGGCGACTCTGGGAAGACCTCGGAAAGACGGACAGTGGGAGGGAGAGAGAGGGAGGTAGAGAGGAAGGGAGAGTCCGCCAACCACTTATCATTAAGCCGCATCTTCTGCCGAGCAGTCGGGGTAATTGTTTCCTCTGGTTTATAGTTTTATTCCGACTCACCGACGCGATGATATCTACGCTCGTTTTATATTCCTCCGGGCTATATCAAACCATCATGGCTGAATATCTTTCCTCCTTGGCATCTTCTTCCTCCTCCTCCCCCTCCTCCTCTCCGTCTCGATCTCGCCCTTTTCCTCGCGACGACCGGCCTGATCGTCCTTTCGTCTCCTCGAATTTGGTCTCGCTCTAGCTCGTCTTCGATGCCTATCCGTTGATGAGTATCGAGGGCATTTCTTTATCTTAGACTCTTCTCTCACCCTTTCCAATGCCATCTTTTTATCTTTTCGCGACCAAAGACCCCGACGCGTTTCTTCCTACTCGTTTGATCGCCTTTTCGACTTTGGTTCTGCTCTAGCTCTCCTTCTTTTTCTTGGACTCTTCTCTCACCCTTTTCAATGCCATCTTTTCTTCTTCTTTCGCGACCAAAGACGCCGATGTGTTTCATCCTATTCGTTTGGTCGGATCGATTTCGACTTAGCTTGTCATCGAAGTCCGTTCGTGGAATATCGAAAGCATTTCTTCTTCTTCTTTTTCGAAGATTACGATTTTCGAGAGACGATAATCGTCGGATCGATGGAACGACACTATTCGCTGCACATCCTCGTTCCGCGTCTCTTCTTCTCCTTGCTCTCGTTCTTCTTTCGGCATTCTTCTCTCGCCCTTTTCAGCGCCACCCTCTACTCTTCTTTCGTCACCAAAGACGCCGACACGTCCCGTCCTATTCGTTTGGTCGCCTTTTCGACTTCGGTTTTGCTCTAGCTCGTCTTTGAAGCCTATCTTTTTCTTCTCTTCCTTCTCGCTCTTTCTTCTTCTTTCGGCCTTTCCAGTGCCACCTTCTTCGTTTTTTCGTGACCAAAGACACCGACGCGTTTTGTTCCTTTCGTTTGGTCGCCTGTTTGACTTCGGTTTTGCTCTAGCTCGTCTTTGAAGCCTATCCGTCGAGTATCGAGAGCGTTTCTTTTTCATTTTTTCTCTTCTTTTTCGATGATTAGGATTTTTTTAGAGACAACGATCGTCAAGTCGATGAAACGAGGCCAGATTGCAGCTCTTTCGAGAAGAATTCAAAAATCGATAGTATCGTGCGTGTCGTTCCTTCCGAGTGAATTCATTCCATAAAGAGAGAGATTTTATTTCGATTACATTTACCATCACGATTGGAACTAACTTCGACTACTTGCCAAATCCTCGCGTTTTACCAGCGCAGGACGCCGCTTCAAAACGCAACTGCACGCGAGTATCGTTCCCAGACGACTTCGATTCGAGTCGTTTATCGCGGCCAATAGAACGTGAAATCGTACCTTAAATCGCATCCGTATTGGCAATGCACGCCAATTCGCTGTAACGCAATTCGTCGTGCATAGGAGATGACCACGAACGATTTTACGTTTTTTTACGTAACTTACAAGCAAGTTAAATTATTTCTACGCGAATCAAACAAAATTTCAATTTATAACAAAATTGAACGATGGAGAGACAGGCCACTCGCTTCGCTTTCACTCCATTCTGCGATCCGTTCATTCCGTTTCATCGATGCTTCAGTTAATTTGCGTCGAAATCTCGAGTCGAATTTGACGACTCAAAATTCTTTCCAATTGCACCACTGATGGACAAGCATGGCTGATCATGTCCGGTAGGCGAGCATCGCAAATAGAAAAAAGATGGAAAATATAAATAACCGATAACAGCGGAAAACAGCGAAACGATATTTGCAGGGAGTACGAGAGAGAGAGAGAGAGA
>JAITYT010000330.1:1205255-1217359 GCA_025433975.1 Liostenogaster flavolineata
CACGCGCCATCTTCCGCCTCTTCGTCGTCGGCCAAAGAGGGTTGCTATTGGAGGGTGCGGCATAGAAGAGAGGAGCGAAAAGGAAAGAGAGAGAAAGAGAGAAAGAGGCATTAACCTCGTAGTCTAGCCTCACGATATGGAAATATTCGAGCCGCGTGTAATAACACGGCACCGGGTGGCCGCTTTCGTAAACGACGAAGACGAAGACGACGAAGAGGAAGGCGAAGACCTCGACGACGACGACGACGACAAGAACGACGTGGAAAAAGAGAGAATAGCTCGCAAAGTATTTTCGTGGAAACGGAGCGATGGCGATGATGATGATGATGATGATGATGGTGATGGTGTTGGTGATGATGGTGGTAGTAGTACGTAGTGGCGACGACGGCGACGACTTGGACGGTGTTGGCGACGTTGGCGCGCTCGTTTCGCCTGGAAATTAAGAGTCTCTCTCGCGTACGAGGGCGGCGCTGGAAACGGGGCCTATCGTTTAAGCCGGATCTCCATGCGAGATTACTGCCCCTCCGGGGGTGGCGGCGGCGGCGGCCAACGTCGACGTCGACAGCGACGACGATGGAGGCGGCGGTGATGGTGCCAGTAGTTGCGGTCTTGTTCGAGGGCAAAAGGCGGTCTCTTCGGCTACCCCACCCATTTCTAATCTACGAGAGAGATAGAGAGAGAGAGAAAATAAAAAGAGATATAATGCAGAGACGAGAAACACTAACGTTAGCAACAACGTGAACAAATTTGACCAAGACGAATAAACGTTTTTATTTGACGTTATTTTGCCGTTATGGATCGAAAAAGGATACCAATAACAGCAATCGCTACTGATGGACATAAGTAATACATACGAATTCGTGTAACTTTCTTTCGCGCCATCTTAAAATTTCGATAATTTTGGTTCGATCATACCAGCGTGATGCAAACTCGAATATGCGTTTCCCTCGTACGTGAGATCGACAACGTACGACAGGCACTTTCGCGCGAAGAGAATTACGATCGAGAAAGTTCTTAAGCTCGCTTTGAAGAAAATTAACGATCTCGCCAACGATTGACAACGATTAAACGCCTAAAGCCTTAATATCGTACGAAGATCGTTTCCAAACTGCGTGAAATCGTCGACATCGATCGAGACTCGCTCTCTTACCGAGGCAAAAGGAAACGTTACGTCGCCGATTCGAGGAGACACGCCCATTCCTCGAAATAACAGAAGCTAGACGTTGCACTTACGAAGCGGAATCAATGGCGATACGATTTGTGCGATACATTAGGAGAGACGAAGTCCCTCAAAGCGAGTCGTTAGTACAATGCGTGTCCTCCGGCCAATCCGTAGAGGCTAGACGAACGATCAATGGCAAAGCAATCGCTCGGGGATTTCGATGGAACGACAAACGCCATTTACATAAGAAATTCGATCGGTCTGCCGGGGGCGAGAAAAGACGCCGCTGGTGCGACGCGCCGTGTCACGCGCACGTATTCGAAAACGCGTGCCACCCTGCGATTCTTTCAAGGGGTGTGTCGTGGGCGTGTGGAGGCTGCAGCTGTCTTCGCCGCGTCGCACGCGCCCGATATAACGCGACTCGCGTTCGCCACCTCCGTTCGTTTCTCCGTACTCGCCTGCAAACTCCAAGGGTGGACCCAAAGAGCAGGGCGGATTCGTCGAGTCTCCATCTCTCCCATTCGATGCTCTATCTTTTCACGAATTACGGTCGACGACGTTTCTCCATGTTTGGCTTACAATTAGACGGAGGAAGCATCAACGATCCGGCATCCGTCGCTCTCCTTCTTCACCCTCTGTAACTCGAATTTGCCTCGTGGCTATTGAAGTTTCTTCTAATCTGGAATCGAGAGATATCGACTTCTTGATTTAACTGAAAATTTGCAACGTTTACTATTTTTCCTAAAACGATGTTTTGTAACCCTACGATATAATAGATATAATCTCAGAGTTCGATTGCGTTCTAAGGAGACGATTTAAAATGTGACGTATGCCTTAGGAATGATTGGAAAATTATTGTAAACGAATGAATTAGATCGAGTAGATTCGAACGTGACTTCGAAGTCACACGAGCCTCTAGAGGGTTGAACGACGCGTCCTAACGATTCCTGTCTCTGGTTATCGATTTAATAATGCGAGTTATGCCAATTAATCCCCGCGTTTTTATTATACTTGTCGGTTGTTTTAGGTCAACGTAGTTCATGGCCGATCGAAGGTCAAAGTTTCATCAAGTTGGCAATAGCTTTGTTACCGATAGAGTCATCGGTTCTTGTCCTTGTCGTGTATGGTTTTGTTCGAGTTGGACGTCCTTCGAATATCGAGTTTGGGGTATTTCGAGAGACGCGATCAACTCGTTGACAGTCGTGTCGTTCATATTTGGGTGACGCATAACCGTTCCAGAAGTTTGCGTTGCCCATCTCTCGGCAAGGGTTTCACTTTCTCACGTAAGTAGTGTATATCTAACTAAAGAAGGGCGTTTTTCAATATTTTGGCAGTCGAAGTGTCCAGTCGTCGTCTCGCGACGCAACTTCGAGATAGATTCATCAAATCGGATGTACGCGAAAGGTCAGGTCTGTTTACGTGCTCTCCAAACTCGAATCGAACCAACGACGGCGAGCGCTAGGCAAGAGGCCAGGAGGAGAATGCTAAAGCGCAGTGGTAGAACGACACATGGAACGAAGGGTCCCGCCCGGTTGGATCTCCTGCGATGCCGCTGGCACCCCTCAACCCTCCCCCAAAATAAAGCTCGGGGACCAAACTGCTCGACTATGGGCGCAACCGTCGACACCCACTGGTACGCGGCGTGCCATCGTTCTCGAAGGAGCGCCCTCGCAACAAACACCTAAAAGGAGGATAAACGAACGCTCGTGAGCACAGCCATCCCATTAGGTATAGAATCGCCTATTAGCGTGCCGGGGCAAGCCGTCGACCGAAAGAGTCTCCCGTGACAGGAAGGAAACGTGGTGACAACTGCTATCCGGTTGCGACGAACTTCCGGATCCTTATTTCTTTTCCCCTCTAATTTGTCACCTTCTTCTTCTTCTTCTTCTTCTTATTTTTTTTTCGTTATTTTTGCTTCGGCCATCTTTAGCCACTTCTACTTCGATATTCCATGGGGGTCGTATGATGAATGTCTTAGGGCTCTAAAAGTGGTTTATTCGACGATACTGGACGCGGAACGATGAAGACGTATATCGTGCATCGGATAGATTCGATTGCTTTGCGAAGGTTCTATGGTAACTGTGAATCAAACGTCTTTCGATATTTTTTTTTCTCATAAATCTCATCTCTATTACGAAATATTGCACACTCCGTATCTCTTTCTGGATTTACAGTTTTGATGTTCGATTGTTTTATTTCGTATTTCGTATTTTTTGTCGACAGAGTCAAAAAGAATTTGTAAGGTTTACTCTCAAGGAAATAAGCCAAAAACTCGAGGATGCATCGTGACAACAATTTTATAAAACACTATAAAATATTAAACGATATATGTATGAACAGTTTTGTACGTCAATTCATACGTGGATTAATTTTAAATTAGCTCAAAGAACTTCGTCGCATATTCAGAAAATGTTCTCGAGTGCAAAGGGTTAACAAGATCTCGTTTGGCATGTCGATCGACTATCGTGCGGCTGTCTTCCGGACTAGCGACGGATCCATTCTTCATGAGCTCGATGTGATACATACACGTTTTGAATACATACACGGATCTTGTTCTTAACGACGTCACTAGCGACTGATTATCGGTTTCGTGATTCATTGAAAAAATCACTTCCTTCCGTTCGATCAAGATACTTTGTCGCAGAAATTTCAGGACGATCGTTTCGTTGGTAGAAACGGTGATGTTCGCGATCAAGTGGATAGAGAGGACAAACAGACGGAGGCCGATACATCGTTTCGCAAGAGAACGCGCTAACGTTAATAACGTACACGCATAAGAGTAATAATGGACACGTATGCCCGTGCTGGTGTGCCCTCGATAATAACTACAATCCCGCGGAGCGATACACAATGCTATCTGATCGAATAGCAAGACAGGGATGAGCGTCGGCTGTTTTTTCGTAACCCGTACGAATAATGATCGCAGTGCGCGCGGTTGCCGTCGGATTCGACAGATGGTCGAGTATACGCGTTAACCGCGACATTCGTTTCTCCTAATCATTATCAGCGACGATCGTTCCTCTAACCATTATCAACGACATTCGTATTTCGCGTCCACTTTGTATAAGAAGGTACAAAAAATTCGATAAATCGTGTCGCCCGCTTTTTACGTATTTTCCATGAAATTTCCGTTGGCTCTGATATATTTTGTTCACTTTGTGCTTTCGTTCACGATTCTGTGACCACAAATGTCGTTTATAGTGCTATCGATAGTCGATCAACGAGAAAAATAATGTCACGGAGCGCTGACGAAGGTTCGTTACTTTTATAACGTGCTTCGTGACGAGTCTCCATCGAGAAAATTCGTGAATTTGGAATTTCAAACTATTCTGTAATATTAAATTCGATTTACGTCGACGACGATAGATTCGCGATTGGATTTTCAGACTATCCTGGATTTAGGTTCCCTTCTCAACTCCAGTTTCCTACCATTTTCGACGTTCGATCTGTACGATTCCGTGGCCACAAGTGTCGTTGACAGTGCTATCGATCATCGATCTTCGATCGTCGAGAAAATTTATGGATTTGTATTTTCAGACTACTCTGGAATATTAAATTCGATTTACGTCGACTACGATTGAGCCGCGATTGGATTTTCAGACTATCCTCGTGATTATAACTTCGATTTGTCCGTTATCCACGATCGTGATCGAATTCATCGATTCGAAATTGGTGAAAATGCGCAATCGTTCGACTCGCGTGTCGCGAGAGTTCCGATACGAAATACGTCCGCCTTTGTCCAAGCGACGCTCGTTCGTTCCGATCCATCTTCCATTCTCCATCGTTCTTCGAGCCCGATTCGCACGTGCGACCAACACTTTCCACGTTCACGGTCCTGTTTCAAACTCGAGTTTCCTTCCATCTTCGACGTTTACCCCACGTTGCCCGCCTTCCACTTCCGTTTGGAGCGCGCTTTTCCACGATCGGCCGACGTTTAAATGCCTACGCGATATAAAGCGGAGAATAGCGGCTAGCCGTTCCTTAAAGGGCAGAAATCGACCACGCCCGGCGTATCCGTGATCCCGGAAGGCGCCTTTGCGAAACGTTATTGTGTCGTTTCCTGCGTCGTTAACCGGCCGATCGATCGGCTGGAATCTCGTGTTACTTGGTACCGCTACCTTTCAGCGCGCGCGCGGCGCCCTTTCTCAAAGGAGGATTCGTATTGCCGTTTCTTACAAAGACGACATCTTTGGGTATTTACAAGATTGTCGTCGACGTCGACGACGAAGGCGTAAGCGTAGGTAGTGGGCCGTAGCAGGAAAGGAACGAAATAGAGATATTCTCTGTATTACGGGTGAATTGCTAACGGTAGTTTAGGAAACGTTTAGACCGATTTAATTTTTTTTTTGAAGCGGCGGATGCGTCTACGGATGTTTTTTAGTCGAAGAAACCTTGATTCGATTAGTATTTATCTATTGGTATAGAATCGATAAATCAAAGAAGGGAAAGAACAAAATAAATATGATCTTTTTATTACTAGTGAATTGCTAACAATTTTTCAGGAACCGTTTCGATGGATTTGTTTTTTCCTTTCGATGCGACGAATGTGTACACGGATGCGTCTATGGATGTTCGTTGATATATAATCGATTAATTTAAAAAAGGGTTTGTTGTTTGGTCTTTTGTTACAAAAACGACGTCTTTGGGTATTTACAAGATGGTCGTTGTCGTCGAAGTCGTAAGCTTGGCAGTAGAACCTAGCGGAAGAGAAACGAAATGAAGATATCCTCCGTATTACGAGTGAATTGCTAACAATATTTCAGGAAACGTTTCGACGGATTTGTTTTTTTCTTTCGATGGGACGAACGCGTCTACGGATGCGTCTAAAGACGTTTTTTGATCCAAGAAACATGTATTCGATTATCATCTGTTTATTGGTATAGAATTGATAAATGAAAGAAAAATTCGCCGTATGACGAACGGTTAAACACTCATACAACGTACATATTCTTACACGTAACGTCGTCTTTTAAATTTTAATTTGTAAAATCGATCACGGCCAATCGCACGTTTCACGGAACACTTGGAAAAAATAGGCGAGGGGACAGCTGCTACGAGAGAATATGGTAACACGGATCAACAACAGCAAGAACTACAATTTCATCGTTGGCATTGTTTCCTCTTTCGCGACTACGTAATTAAGCGCGCCGGAAGGACGCGCAACGCACGAATAGATACGCGTTTCTTCCTGCGCTCGCATCATAGTCCAATTACGTCGAGATCCGCCCACGATCACGTATATTCGCGGATTTCTTTGTAGGTACGCGGATCCCTTTGTAGCTATGAAACGCGTTGCTACGTGATACGGCGTAACGCGACTGCCGTCACGAGACCTTCCGGACGACGAGCATGCAACGTTCCACGCAACTTCCGAACTTTGCCTCTTTTTGTCTTGCGAATTATGCCCCTCAGCGCATTGCCGAGTTCGATATCGGCAAAAGTGCTTCGCTCTATTTGAAACTGACTTTAAAATCGTCCGTACGTTTCTCGATCGTTCGTCAAATTAATAATGCGAATCTTCTTTATAATATCGATTTTTAAATGCAAATGTTAACACGCAATTTTAATCGGTGTCTCTTACACTTTGCAAATACCCCAAGTACGTGGACTTACGTGTATTTATACGTGCAAGCTGAACCAAAGAAGCCAGACTTCTTCTTGAAAGTTAAAAGCTGTTGCAGAGTCTGCAAACTGTCCCTTTAAATACCTTCTCATCTCGGCAAAAGCGTATTATCGCACAGTGTACGTAAGACTTATTTTTCAAAATTCGGATCTACGGTAGATTTTGCAAAGTAAATTTATAAGCTTTTCGTCTCGGCAGTGTCACATTGGCGCTTTATCTACGCTCATTACGAGGAAGAAACGCGCACTCTCGCGTATTTGACGCGAACTCGTGTTACCAAGACATGAAGGATACCTCGAAAGTTAGAATCTGCGGTAAATTCCGCAAACTGCGCGTATTCAATGCGCGCGACGAAGACACCAACGGCTTCTCCTCATCGAGAGTTAGAAGCAGCAGTTTCATGCGTGTTCATCGCGTTGCTGTAAAACGCGACGTAAATCTTACGACGAAAGGTTTATCGCTCGGCTATCATTAAAATCAACGGTACGTAGCCCACCTTCGTTCGGCTAATTACGGTAGGAGAGAAGGTATCGCCGGCACAGCAAATAAAGACGACGTTGTAAATTTTCGTTGCGCGACGCCGCAAGAACGAGGTGAAGAAGTAGACGAAGAAGAAGAAGAACAACAACAACAGCAGCAGAAGCAGTCGATCCTTGCTTCTTTCCTCTTTCGCGTACGACTCCGTAAAATCGTCGAATGAGACGTGGATAATCGTGTTCGTTAGACGGATTAGGGCCAACGTCGCTTGGAATTTTCCTTCCCTTCTTTCCTTCTTTTCCCTTTCAGTCCTCCATCTTTGATAGCCTTTATCGGCGAAGATTGCGGAGTGTCGCGTGAATCGTTAAGAAGCTGAACGACGAACGTCTAAGTAATCAAAATGGCGGAAAGCATTTATTTATTAATGAAATCTTAAATGTTAATTAACAAAATAATTGCCATCATTGTCTAACACTTTTTTTCCAGCGTAAAGGCAGTTGTTCGATTCCTTTCTTAAAAAATCTTTAAAACAAATTTAAAAAAAATTTTAAAAATGGATGAAATTTTGATTGCTTTCCGATAGATCTGATATTATTTAATATTTAGCCCCGTCGCATTCGAGGCACGTCGAGGCTCGAGTGGACACGAAATCACCAACTCGATCGTAAGCGTCACGACGGCCAAGTCACCGTCAATTTTCGCCAAGGCGATGTTTACGAGTGCGTTAACGTTCGTTAGTTCGGCTTGGCGTCGCTTTTTGTCGGAAAAGCGTCGAGACGATCGAAGGATCGCGTCTTCATCGTCCGTCGCGTAAACGCCAAGTCGAGGAAGACACTTACCACCATCGAATTAGACGAACGTAGCGATCTATCGCCTTTCTGGCTAACGTAAGGCAAGACGCTCGCTTCTGGAGCGGCTGGTAACGAAGATCGAACGCATTCGGCTCGTAATGACGAGGCCGACGTCGTAAATTACGACGTCGCGCGCAAGCGAGCCAAAGGGAGAAAGGAAGTAGGCGTCGGCGTCGATGGTGGTGGAAGGACGTCCCTACGAATACCGACGGACGAGAGGAAGAGAGAACGAAGATAGAACGAGTAAAAGAGAAGGCTCGGACCCCGGGAGAGAGGTCGGCAGGGCGAGAAAGGGAAAGACACCGATGGCGATAAAAGGGAAGGCCGAAAGCATCGCGAGAATCGCGCGCTCGCCACCTACGTACGTACGCCTGTGTGTATAACGCAAAGTAATTTCTACATTTCTACTGCGTCTCTCTAAACTCAGGATATAATTACGTAATTGTTGGAGCAACTTTTCGGTACTTGTGCTCTGAAATATTAGATTGTTCGGAAGGTAATTTCATTTTTTTCCCAATAGAGGACTTAATTGCATTTTTTTCACAGCCAACGAAGAAGGGCAAACCGCCTTTCATTTCCATAAAAGAAAGAGAATCGAAACTACTCTCCGAACAACCTGATATAATAAAGTGCGTGTGTGCATACGTGGGCATAAATGCGAGTGTGGGAACGAATGGATATATACACGTACGCATATGTGGAGATAAATGCATATATGAGCACGCTTGCATAGATATGCACGAATTCATTTGTGGAAAGGAATGTATATAAATATATGAACGCTTGCGTATATGGATACGCGTGCATACGCGGGAATAAATGCATACGCGAGAACGAATGCACATATGTAAGAATATTTTCTAAAGATATTTTCTAAATATATGTACGTTTGCGTATGTGGGCACAAATGTACGGATATGCGCTTATACGCGTACCATCTAGGCACGTAGGTCTTCCGATCCGTTGGACAGGCAGCGTCCGGTTCGCCGGCATTATACGGTGGAAAGGCAGTTTGTCTTATCATTCGCCATCTAGGCGAACGCCGCGAGAGGAGCATTGCTTTACGACTAATGGACTTGCACCGGTAAATCACGTGGCGCACAATGCGGTACGCGCCGGCTACGATTTACGAGGGGTCCACCGGCATCGATCCGGTACCGCGCTGGAAAAGATGATACCAGCGAGGGTTCCGGTTAAAAGCGAATCCTAGAGCGTGCTCGAGAGTCCGCTGGAGTAGGAGTAGGAGGAGGAGGAGGAGGAGGAGGAGGAGGAGGAAGAGGTCCGTACGCGCTGGAGCTGAAACGGAATGGAGATGGCGAAGATGGTCGAACGAAGAAGAGGAAGAGGAAGAAAAAGAAAGGGCGAAAGGACGAAGAAGGAGGAGGAGGAAGATGGTGAGGTAAAGAGCGTCGGCGTGGCGTTCTTCTATCGATCAGCGCGATCTCTAAGCAGCCAGCCGGCTCTCCGAGTGTCGGTCCGCGACAGCGAATACGCGCCTCGTAAATCAAGGCGTCTCGAAGGTCCGCGTTGCCGTCACGCTTCGCTATTATTTTCTTAACGCCTTGTAAACAACCGGTGGAGCGTCGGCGCGAAGCGAGATGTCTCGTTTTTTACGAGGTCTTCTCTTTTCAAATTTTCTTCTCCATACCAATCGACAGGATTGAAGTCGGAGAAGCACGGGAAACTGATCGATTGTTCGTTCAACCTAGAGCGGGACGTACCTTCGCTTTTTACGCTTTACGATAGAAGAGAAAGAATTGTAAAGTAAAAAGATCGATCAGGATACTATAAATAATTTAAAACTTGGGCGGAGAGAAGGTTTTTTTAATTTCTTTTAGCCGTTTTCGATGTCTTCCCGTGCGTGAGAGACGCTTCGCTCGTCAGCTGCTTTTATTCTATCTGCGCTCGGTGTTACGCCAATTTTCTTCGTTTTATCGGCGTTTCGCGGAGATACATTAGAGAATTTCAATTCTTCCGGGGATCCGTAAATACGTGGTCGTTACAACTGCCTATCTTCCAGCCGATCCCGGATACGGCGGAGGTACGGGGTAGAACAGGGCAAGGCAGAAGAGGGAAAGACCGATTCGCGTCGATTCAGGCGCGATCTCATCTCTAAAAAGTAGTTTGGATGCTCCGAAGCGAGAAGAGCGGCTTAAGGGTCGCCCCTGGGTACGAAGTAATAGCAATAATAATGTTATCGGATGTTTTGTTCGAGAGGTACGATAAATGTTTACTAGAAAATGGTTATAAGCACGTAAACGAGGATCCGTGGGCGTGAGTAAATCTATAAAGGACGGAAAGATTTCAGCCGCGGGCTGGATCATCGAGTAGGATTGCGACGCCCTTATATTTTTATCCGTGGCGGCGGCGGCGTATCTCGTAATACTAGTCGATTTTTTTGTGTGTTTCGATAATCTTGCCTGTTCAGGCATAGTGGCGGATTCGATTCGAAAGAATTGTTCCTCCGTTATTGCGATAAATTCGTGAATTCCGCCGTATAATTCGATATCTACTTGGTGACATTGCGTTGGATTTCACTGACTTTTTATTCATTACTGCGTTAACGTAGAGATTTTCTCTTTCGATCTAACTGCTGGATCGGACGAACGAACGAAGATGCGAATGGCTGAATGTCGAAAGGAAAAACGACTTGTCAGTTACACGAAAGTTAGCCGTCGTGAGTAAATCGTGACAATTAGGAAAACAGCTACGAATTTGAAACCAATACCCAAACGTGTTTTACGTTATATGTTATAAGTTAGGTGAATATGTTAAAATGTAACATATTGTGTTCGTATACACGACAGTTTGCCCTCATACCGAATTATAAATATGTATAAATAAAAAAAGTGGGCAAATCAAATATTTAAAGAGTCAAATTATTTTTATTATATTATTTATTAGAGCGATCGGGACTCCGATCGTGAAAAATATTCGTCGGTGGAATGAATTATAACGATTGAACACCGAGAAAACCGACTGACTTAAAAGAGTTTGTAAAGGTTAGCCAAATATCCTAGGTGCAAGCAAAGGTGCGGAGTGGCTGTGGGCTGAGTACCCGCGCAGGTATAAGAACGAATTTACGGTGACGCAGGCTGTCCGCATGTCCAGACTCGAGTCCCAAAGAATCGTCAAAATACAATTGGCAATATTCAAGGCCATTTAAAATGAAAGAGAACGTTAACGCGTCGGTTTATTACTTTCATTGTCGTTAATCTTCCAATTAGCTTCGAACGTGAAGTGAAATAAATTTCGAAGCAATAATCGTTACACCGTATTTATTACGATCTATACAACACGCATTTATCGCGAATTCGTCTTGTCTTTCGTTCGCTATATTTATGTACTCGTGTCGTGAGTAGGAGCAAGAGACGCGCGAAAGCCAAAAAAGATCTGGTTTCGTTTACCGAAACGAGTCCTTCTGTTGTTCGTCGACGAGCATCGCCAGCACGACACCCGGAACGAAGGGATGGCTAATTAAATTATTTCGTGCCGTTCGTTGGACAGTCGAAGGGCCGCATCGAAGGTGTTCCCTTTCTCGTACAGTCACCACTTCTTTCGAGGAGCCTATTGTACTCGTCGACGCTCCATCGACTCACCTTTCCAATTAGCGAACGTTCAAGAACCACGGGGAGAGAGAGATTACCTTTCGAGCTACGTCATTAATTCACGATACGCAGGTACCTTCTCCCATTTGTTAAGATCGAATGCCGCACCTGTAACGCGCTGCCGCTTCGAACGGCACGCATCGAAGGATCGGTATTCGATGACGCGATCGCGCTGTCCTGGTCAACGACGTGTAGGAGGTGTCCTTTCTTTATTTTTAATCCAGACAATAAAGCACCTCCTACGTATAATAATAACTACACATTTATTATAACCTCAACAATGCCCGAAACGTCCCTTTAAATGTTTTCCCTCGGTATCGTGAGTGCCTAAAACGTCCTAGCTGACTTCTCTTACAAACAAAGGTCTTTATGTTTTTTTTTTT
>JAITYT010000330.1:1224190-1236214 GCA_025433975.1 Liostenogaster flavolineata
TGTTCATCCACCTCCGCGCGCTTTCCCATCGCGATCTCGCGTATCAATCAGCTAATTGCCCTTCGGGCCAATTATATCATTATTTAATTAATTGTAAGCGCTCAATTGCCGCAGCGACGGCTCACCCTCCGTTCTTGCTGCATGTGAACTAATTACAACCCTTTGCCGCGGTTGTCGGGGATTACCTTTGGCTGTCTTCGTACGCGAGCTGCGCGCCCGTCAATTCCACGCGTTGGTCGCACGTTCGAAATCGTTCGCGCATAAACGTACCTACGAGTATACAACGTGCGCTCTCGGGGCCCTCTGTCCACTCGTTGGCTGCTCACCTACCTGCCTAGTCGCTTCTGTAGCGGCTTGGCGACAGTAGCCGAATAGAATAACCGAGAGAGTTATAAGAAAGTAACCTCAACATATACAGACGCCGATACGATAGCGGCAACGGCGCGGCTCCAGCGAGGTTAAGAAGGAAAAACTGAGACGAAGAAGAAAGAGATATTCGTAGCGCGACTTCCTAGGTGTAAACATGACGTTCAGACGCACGCTATTCTTTATTTTGTATTCTCCATAACCGTTTCTTATTAATATTATCATTCTTATTGTTACTATCACTATTATTATTATTTTTATTATTATCATTATTGGTATCGTTTTATTATTATCGTTGAGGTGTTTTATTGTCTCGATTAAAAATAAAGAAAGGACACCACCTACTCTTCTAACTCTCTTCTCTACTCGTGCAGAGGTCTCCGTTTTGAATCGTAAACGATCGAGGTCGTCGACCTCCTGTCCGTGACGATTGTCCATCGAGAAGATAATCCTCTCGAGAGGTTTTAGGGTTGGTTAATCCCTCAACGCGACCAATTTTATTCGACGATACTACGTTGGTCACGATTTTGTAACTAAGTCGACCTAGGTTCGAGGATGCGTGATTCCGTTGAGAAAAATGTCTTTTATATTTGATTTGATTTAAACAACGATGTCAAGACCGTATCGCTATACTTCGGGACACGTTGCTTTACCACTTACGACGACGATACATTCTTGATCAAGATTCGCAGGAAAGAGGAATACCGACTCGCGCCATGGTTAAGAAATATTTTTACGCGATTGTCGTTGTTGTTATGGCTTGGGTGGCTTAGCACGCGAAACGAGAAGATCCGTGTTCGAATTCCTGCTCACCAAGCGATCGGTGTTGCTCGTGGGCATTTCAATAAAAGGTTCAAGTTGGTTAGTCGATGATCCTCTATCCTAGATTACTTTAGATTACTATCTAGACAATGGTTTTCATCGTGTTTCAAGTAAAATTGATATCCTGCCGTAAAATCTCTTGAAAATAATCTGATATAAAAATAAGATTCTACTTGGTACTTGCTCCTAACGCCTCCAGTGTTTTCTTTTCTTCAAAAAGAAGACCAATAAATTTTGTACGCTCGTTGTACTTAATCCTAACACCAGTCCTATTGTTCGAAGAATTTTATTATCCGATCACGCGAGTTTTCCTGTCGTTCCATGACGTGGCATCGGTAAATAAGAACGAACGACGAGAAAACACGTTGAGACTGTAGCGACAGTCGCGACAAGACCCAACCAACGCGAGCGAAAGGTGACTTGGTCGGACCCTTTTCGGAGCATCCTCGTGGCTCGTGCATAATGCATCGGTGACATTTGTGACACTGTCCGTCCGTTGCGCCTAGTCGTCTCCACGTACGCGACAGGTACGTCGCTGGACAATCAATAAGGTCGAAACATGGCGGTCGGTAGCCTTAGGCGCGGCATTCGCCACCATTCGCGCATATCGCTTCTATCGTCGTTCCTCTTTGAAAATGGCGTCTAATTGCGATGCGTTCGATCTATGGAACCCCCACCCCTCTACCCTCGCCACGCTTGATGTCGTCTTCTCGCACTGCTGCCCTTTTTCCACGCACGGGTTACGAGTATCTTCTTTTGGTCTTCAGGAACCTGGCGATCCGCTCTCGAAGCACCTTTTTTAATTCGTAGTTTTTTGTGATGGCGTTCGTTTGGTACTTTCTAGATCAATATCCAAATAAAACGAAGCAGAACGCTGAATGGTTTCGTATATTGGAAGAACTCGGATGAACTTAAGGCTAAGGAACTTAAGACTGTTCGTTTTCTTACTTTTTGATCGAAATTATGAGAGTTTCGGTCTCGACGTTCGGATTTTACCGAATTTCGCTATTTTGCGTCCAGTCTCTTAGATTTTTTTTTTTTTTTGAAGGACACAGAGAGTCACGGCCGCTTTTTCCCTTTTCAATTATTTGCTTCTTCGTCTTTGCTATATCATTTTACATCCAGGCCCTTTCTCTGTATATTTTTGGACGAGTGTCGCGGCTGGATCGTCTTTTCATCTTGAATTATTCGCTCTTGCGTCTTCGCCGTATCATTTTGCATCCAGACACTGTCCCTACATTTTTTCGAAGGATACGAGGAGTCGAAAGGAAGGACGAGTGACGCGCGGCTCGATCGTGTTTCCATCGAGCGACGGCTAGCCGTCAAAAGAGAAAGGTGTGACGAGGAGCACGAAGAAGGGCTGCCAGTCGGACGTTCGTTGGTACGCGCGTACGTGTGTGTGTGTACAGATCGAGTCAACAGCGCTCCAGCGGTCTGTCATTACTCGAGGGGCGCGAGAGCTTTTCAGTCGAGTACCCGAAGAAACGGTGGCGTCCTCCCTTCTTCGTGATCACGCGTCTGTCAGTGTGCGAACGCAAGCGTGTCATTGCGCAACCGTGAAATCACCCAACGAGACGTTGACGAGAACATTGGCGACTTTCGAGAGGTTCCAGGCTAGCTCGAGTTTATTCCGACGCTCGATATCGTCCAAAGAGTACCTGTGGTAAGAGTTACGATTTAGCGAGGTCGTAAAATCAGACAGGCTCTTAATCGACACGTTTCACCAACCGAAACAAGGAATTCGTGATCGTACGTAGTGGTTCGTTCAGTGAGATACTCGACCTTTCGTTCTTTTTTGCGATTTTTAAACTCTGTATGGCAACGATGAACTTATTCTTCTTATACTTATATTTATAGAATATTATATTTTGTAAATAATGAAATGTTTTTTTACGTCACATTTTGATTGTTTTTTGATTTTTCGATACGTACAAAATGTTTCGTTCGCAGGAGTTGGATACGATCATCGGGTAAGATAGTGTAAGTAGGTATGGCTCTGGCAGCTGAGATATCGTTCGAAGTTATATCAGATGAAATTGTCAATTTTCGATACCTCGACTTTTACGTACGCGTACGTACTATGACGAATTTGCGGGAACGTATTGGCTATCGCAAGCAATGGAATCGTTAGTGGAGGATTTAAGGTGCAAATGCAAAGACCTCGGGAATAATTTAAAGCTGTGCCTGTATTTGAAGAAATTGTTCGTTTCTTTTATAAATTATTTCTGGTTTCTGTGCAATAGTCGTGAATCGATAAAATAAAAAAATCTGTTTGGAATAAAACAAGAAGGTGCGTACGAGTATACGCTCGTTATAATTAAAAACGTACAGTTTATATCGTTATATAACGACGGCGATATTAATTTCGAGCTTTCATTAGAGTTAACCAAAATTAAAAGAACGGAGGTTAAAGGAACGACGCGTTGCTACGAAATTATAACTGTTACGCGCAATTGGAATAATTTAATTCTCGAATAATCGGATTTCTGCAGTACTATTATTATTCTATAATGGAATCAATTTGTCTCGTCGGTTCGAGTTTCCTTAAATCACAGGTTCTCCTTTCTTTTCACCGCTTACGTAAGCCACGACATTCTATTCTCGTTAATCACGAGCGGAAATTTCGCAATACGAAGCGCATTTCGAGACTCAGAGTCCAATCGAAAGAACGAAGTCTAATTTTACAAGAGTCGTAATTCTCGCCGTTCTTCCTAAAACGCAGTTTTAAATTGCAATTGAACATTAGCTTTGAACACGTCGCCATTTTCGACTTTCGATTTTCGTCGCACCCTCGAGAAAATCGACGATGCGCCGTGCATCGAGCATCGTGAAGCGCGCGGACGCGCGTTAACGATGCCTTTGTCGGTCGCCCTTTTTCCACGGGGATCGCGAGCTTCGTAATCGCGTTAAAACAAAGGACGAGCGGAGCTTGCACGTAATAAAGGGGAGAAGGAAAAGAGACGACCACGATGGAGGCTTATTCTTGCCGAATATAGAGGCATTTAGCTGAGCCGCTTCCTCTTTGGTCCTTTATGTCCCGTCGTAAACCGACGCGTCGCAGCCATTGACTACTAGCCACCTTCCCTCACTACCGTGTTACGTGCTTACGTACGCGCACGCACACCAGCATAACCGTAAACGATCAGAGATTCTGACCCTCTGCGGCTAATGAGCCGTGTGTGTTTATGCGATCTGCGATTTGGCTACCGGAGAGGACCGCAGCCTCGGACCGCCGTTAATTGGAATTTATTAAACGACACGCTCCATCTACGCCGAACGCTGATCGAGATTGACTTTTCTTCCTATCGACTCCCCTCCCATCCTGGCCTAGACATCATCGTAATTTACGCGGCCGACATGGATCAGGAACTCTCAATCGAGACTCGTCGACGTTTTGGTCTCCTTTTTCGTACGTCCCTACATTCGTTTCAGCTTTAACAATTTTCTACGTCGCGGCTGATGATAATTTGATTGGAAAATAAATTAACGTTGACTGGAACGTCGATGGACCCCTATTGGTCTCGACATTCCTCGCTGTAGGGCAAGAACGCACGACGAATCCAACGATGGTTGGCAATCACTAGGTCGGAATAGGTGTCGGCTTGACCCCGCGTTTCGGTTGGAATCGTTTGGATAACGCGAAGACACCGGAAGCTAACTTCGCGTCGACTTCTCGAGAAGCAGAGACGAGGTCGCGGATAACGCGTGTATCGAGTCGGAGTGGAGGAGGACCGGGACTCGTTCGGAATTAAAGCGCACCTCCCAGTGACGCCCTGGACCACCTAGGGGTCGACTGGGGCGTTCGAGCGAGGCGTCCTTGATACGCCCCTGCGCGTGCACCAGAGAGGAGCCCAAACTTTTCCCCTCTGTCTCCCCCGCAACGTCGAGGCGCGACGTGCGCGACGGTAGCATCAGTTCCGTTCGGTTCGGCTCGGCTCGGCTCAGAAGCAAAGGTTAAAAGAGACGCGAGCAACAACGCAACGTCCTGCGGCTCTGCATGGAATTACTAGAGCCTGCATGGGGGCGTAGGCGTGTCCAAAACCAACCCCCTTTTTAACCTCTTTTCCCTTCGTGCCACCCATAACCCCCTGCCACTCGTCCACGCGACGTGTCTTCTCTCTCTCTCTCTCTCTCTCTCTCTCCCTCTTTTTGTGATATTCTTTCTTCCTTTGTCCACAAATGGAACCCAAAATTCAACGTGGATCTGTTCTTAAGAGGCGACAAAAAGTTCTCGAGGAGAGACGCGCACACGGCTAAACGTTCGCGAAAGGGAGAGCCGGAGGGAAGAAGCGAGTAGGTCGTGATGGGGACCGAGGGGCGGCTCCATGCAAAGATAAAAAACGGTATACGCGCACGTTTTACGTAGCTAATTCGATTCACGCGGAGAAAATTGTGGTACGAGCTTCGTTCTTGGGGTAGTTCGGAGTCGCGTCGGTGGTGGAAGCTCGATCAACGTTGACGTGGTCTAATGGAAAACGAACAATCGGCCCAAGCCAAACGCGTGCTAAGTCCGTAATTGTACGTATGAAGAGCGAACGATGATTCGATCGTAGTATCGGGGAACAAAACTCGATGAAAATAATGGGTAGTCTTGAAAATAACGAACTTAGAACGTAGCAGTCGCGATGAATCTATGCACGAGTAGCGCAGTCGATGTTTTAAGTAATTTTCCGTGGACGAATTTCGGTTTAAAGAAATAAAATTAAAGAGCAATGTCTCCTGATTCGGTTCAACGAAGAATTAAGAACAAAATGGCGGCTCATGGAAAGGGTTAAAATTCAACAGGCGAAAATACAGCCAATATCCGATGATTCCAGGTGTCCAGTTGCATTCAACATTGAATTAAGAACAAGATGGCGGCTGGTGGAAAAGATAAATTTGAAAATAACACGATCGACGGGCTGATCGAGAGGTCTTAGGTGGTTGATAACGCGATCAATGTACGGAAGAGTTAGAAGCATAGAAGCGAAAATGTGGGTCGGCAGGCAAGAACGAAAGGAGTGACGAGCGAACGCGAAAATAAAACCAATATCTGACGCTCCCACGTGGCTAATTCGATCCAACGAGGAACAGTTCAACGCGAACGGCGACTAACGAGACGTCGTTAAGTCGAAGTGACGCTACGTGGTTGCCACGCGTGTAGAAACGGTGCCGTCGCAACGCGTTTCACGCGCAAGTCGTTCGTTAACGCGATCACGTGTCTAACCAAAATATTTTGCCTCGGATATTTTTACGCGATGATACTTAAAATAAATAGAGTCAAAGATTTTTATCGCTCGTAACGAATACGACGTCTAAAGCTGATCAACTTAATTGTTGAACGAAGACACGATTCTAATTTTAATAAGATTCAATTTTGATTCGTTCTTTTTTAATTTTAATTCGTCGAGAAATATAACATTACTCTCCTGTCTCTTTAATATATTGATATTGTTTCTGGTTAATGTTTTTTGGATCGACAAAGAGAGGATTTTTCGAAACTTTCACGAGAAGGAAAGATCTTCAAAATAACGCTTCGTTCTCCATAATGACGAGGCAAAGTATCGACGAATATTTTGACGATGAAAGAAAAGCCGCGATGATAGAAAAACGATCGCATCTGCGCGATCGATAATTTTCGAGCAGACTGTCGATGATTGCCGCCGCTTCGCTCGAGAATGCGCTTGACCGTGCAACGCGTTCGACATCTGCGAATGCGAACCCTCCGTCGAAACGACAGAACGTGACGGAGAGGCGTCGCGAGGCTCGTCGAAACAATTTTCACAAGAAAATGTCTCAATCGAGATACGGAAGAATTTTACGATACGAAATTCATCTAAGACTTGTCGACGAGGGCCCCGAAAGAAACGCCAGATATCGTATCGTATCGCTGTCCTTCTTAACTCTTTAATAACCTCTCACACAACGTGCGCGTGACATCTTGAACAACTGTTAGTGTCCGCTCACACAACATTTACCGTATTAATCGTTATCATTGCTTTTCTTTGGTGGTACGTGTACCTTTACAAACGTTGAATTATTTCGTGAATTTACATAAAGCTCTTTTAAGTTAACTCTTCAACAATGTTACCAATCCCTAGCAAAGTTTGACTGCGTAGACGAGGGACCATTAACGTATTAACGTGGAAAGGAATTTTTATTAAACACACGAAACAGAAAATGCTAGACGTCATCTTTAACATTGAAAACAATTTCGATGAAAGACGGAAAGATCGAAGCGTCGAATTGCTGAACGCATCGAATCGGTCGATGGCGGCGCGTCCGACGGCCTCCTAGCGACGTTCTCCAGAGCGTTTTGGCTTTGGAAATTTCAGCGTCGCCGACAAAAGCGACGGCGGCGGCGTCGACGAAAAAAGAGATGGAAAAAGGAAGTCGTAATAACGGCGTAGAATGGGCGGGGTTCCTAACGTCGTCGGTGGATACGGCTTGCTGCAGCGGGCAAGCAGTCAAAGGATTTCCCTTTGTTCGTTGGACGGCCGTAAGGACACCGAAATCCGTCCTGCGTCCTTCGAGACCAGGAGGAAAGGCGAAGAAAAAGCTGGAGCGGAGGCGCTTCGGACCTTACTGTTTGCTCAACTCATTAGGCGTCCCCTAATGTGTTATTAAATTCGTAACCGGTCTACACCATCTTCTTCTACAAGGTTCGCCGTTTTTTCCAGCGGGATTCCGCGCCTCGCGGGAGCTCCCAGGACCGGACAGGAGCGACGGAGAGGAAGTGGCGGGGACGAGGGACCCCTCCTCTTTTACGAGGCTTCGTGGAAAGGCGAGCGCGCGTCCTCGGTCTCCTTCTTTCTCATCTCGATCTTTCTTCGGCGGTTCTGCGATCGAGCAACTCGAAGGGCTGTCGGTGATCGGCTCGTTTCCATCGATCACCGGCCATGCGATCGTTTCGGGGTGCTCGCAGACACCGACGAAGCGCGGAGGAGAGCCGTGTTAACCCTTTTAGTACCAGATGCAAAACCGTTGCCTATTCGAGAGACACGGACCGCTTCGACGCATCGAAGACGCGAAATAAAAACATAGCTGTGTATAAAAGCATCCGATAACGATAATAAATATCAACGATTAACGTTTCTACTTCGAAGTGACATCGATGTTCGGAAAATATTTATTTCGCGAACTCGAACGAGATACGTCGTACTAAAAGGGTTAACCTCGGGGGTCGACAGACAGAATTTCTTTTCCTGAGGAGTCGGTAAAGAAGACGAGGATCCTTTCGAGTCCAATGGAAGTGCTATCATCCAGCAATTTTAGACCATAGTAATACGTTTTGGAGCAAGAACATTTTCTAAATCTCCGTCTTCGGAAATATGGACGATTTAGGGTTTTAAGAGTCTCGTCTAATCATGATCTACTATCTTTACTTTTTTTTACTATCGTTATTATGATCACGAATCTTTATTACTTGCTACGTCGATTTTGAGGAAATCTCGTTACGAGGGAAGCGAGGGGAGAGGTCGCGTCGGTGATCGATCAAATTTATTTAACTACAAGGAGGAAATCTCGACTCCGACGGGGAATTATGATATTAGCGTGAAATTACATTGAAATTAGATATGCGAACGAGTCGATTATGATCTGTAACGCGATGTGAAACAGGTTTTAGACATTGTTATTGGCATTCGTATAATAGGGCGTAACAGCGTATTACGTTATTTTAATGATTGACGTTATCAGGACGCGTTCGCACGGTAACAGGGAGTTTTTACTGCGTTTGCGTGTGATACGGCAAAGTATCGCGAGTTTCGAAGAATGACGTTAATTTCACTTCGTTAAACGCGCCGGTTGTCGCGAGCCTCTTCCGTCCGATTATTAGATACATCGCACGACAGTACGAGCTAATTGACTTTTCCGTAGTTTCTCACGAGAGTAAGAGAAAATCAGAGTTACGGGCGTTAGGCGAACGACTTTAACGCTCGTTAGGTAACGGTTTTTTTTTACAAACGGGTGTTAAAAGTATCGGAGGTAAATTATTTTCGTTTAATCGACAATTTGTTTTCGCTTCGATCGAGGTGCTCGAAGGAGCGCAGAATTTTCATCGAAATATCGAAAACATTTTTTAACTTAAAACAGCTTCTTACTGCGCTAGCTCGTCATTAAATCGACGTTTTACATGTCATTTTATTCTCTACTCCATTTTTCGATTATATGCGTGCTATTTTAATTTTACTTCATTTCTCGGCACGTTAAATTTCTCCGCACAACCTCCTCAACTTCTTCCAACGATAAATTTATTCCATTTTATTCATCGAAACATCTTTTAACTTGGAAGAGCCTCTTACTGCGCTAGCTCGTCATTAAATCGACGTTTTAATTGTAATCTTCCTTTTTCCTTCTTCTCGTTTTCTTCGTTTCATACCCGTTAAGGTCACCTTCGTGACTTTTCCCAACGGTACTCACCGGTCGTTCTATTTCATTCCGCCACTGTACGCGCATAATCGCGCGAGGTATTATCCTCCGATTACGAGGAAACGGCGAGAAAGAAACGAGAAAGCGCAGGCCGCGCCGGGGAAATCTCTCGAAGGGCTTGGGCGCGACCTCGATCGAAAAACGGTCACTCCGCCCGGTTGGTGCACGGCGCACCCTACGCGCGCGCTCTAATACCGCGTGTCCGCCGTTCTCCTCTCGTAATCGGATCCTCGGGCACTCTTACATCTTCGGACCATTCAGGCGTCGAGTCAGCTGCTTCCGGTGGGCGTAAACGCGAAAACGGGTTCACGATTCATTCCTGCCGATCCGCAACAAGAGACGAGCAGGCAAGCAGCGACGCCTGAACGCGGAGGAGAAGGATAAAGGGAGAAACGAAACGCGGACGAACAGATCCACGCGTAAGCTCGTTACGGATCGAATAGAAAGGAAGAAGAGAAACGAGGCAGGAACGAATAAAGTGGATTCGAGGATTGAGACGCAACGACCATCCGTTGTGATCGCATATGATATGAAATGGCGGATTTATACAGGTGACCAATTGGAATGTGTTAAAAGTAAGTAGTTATTACTTTGTACCAGACAGGCCAAACAGAATAAATTAAAAATTATAAGCATATATATGAAAGAGAAATATAATTATTTAACAATTAAGATACACGATATAAAGAAAAGAAAATATTATAAAATTGACAAGTTTTCTCTACCCAATTAACGTTTAATTCATTTTATGTGGCTTATTTGTTACGAAGTAATAACTATTTACTCTTAACACATTCCCATTGGTCACCCATTCATATACGCAAGCAACAAAATTTTTTTACCTTTTTTAACCCATCACGATAGCGACAGCGGTCCGCGACTAAAGCCGCTTAGCCTAACCATGGGGTTAATAATTCTCTAGTTCTATCCGAACGACGATAAAATCGTCCATAGAAATTAACACGAGAAGCAAAGGAAGGAACCTTTCGTCGCCATCGAAGCGATCAGAACTTTCGATGAAGATTTCCTTCGATCTTCTGCAAAAATCGCTGCTGATGTTTTGGCAATTGGCTAGAAAACATGGAGTAACGGTCGAGAGGGCGAAAAGCTACGAGAGCTGACGAAAAAAATGGCGGAGCGAAAAGGGAAAAGGGGCAAAGAGGAGAGACGATAACGTACCTACGTCTGACGATGGAAGAAAGAAAGAAAGGAAGGAAAGGGTGAGCACCTTGGCAGCCGAGGAAAGAACTCGTCCTCGTCCTTCGCTCGACGGCACCCTTCGCTACCGTCTATCTCAGGGGCGTAGACGACGGGCCCTCCCGTGGTGGCCGCGCCGTTGCTGCGCCCCGGGTGCCGTCAGGGTGCCCCTTTCCTTCGAATTATCCTCGCGGGAGGCGCGCCCTTCGCTCCTGGCCGCGTTCCCTCCTTCCGTACCCTCGCCATCAACCCCGTGCGCACCTCCAGCTCGTTCTCGAGTCCCGATGTCGCGCTCGATGACGCACGCCGCTGATTGCCGGAAACTCGGATTTCGTCGCAGCGTGCGACGCGGTACGAATTTGCGAGCTACCATCTCGAAAGATAGTATAATTTTAATAATTTTTTTTTTAAATGTTCTCCGAAACGTAAATGTCTCGTGGTACAACACGATACTTTTTCCCCATCTAATATATATTTTAGATAAGGAAGCTGGCTTGCGACGTTTGACGTTTGACTAGAATGGAAATAAAGTTAGAAGTACGCTTTAGATCATATTTTGTGATATATTTATAGATAATGTAATATATTAGATACATACATACATCGATGCATCCATGTATACATATATATATATACATATGTGTGCGTGTGCGTATGTATATATTGTTTTTCACGTTTACGAACGCGTTAAGTAATGTTAGTATCGGATAAACGTCTCTCTCTTTGCTTATTTTTCTGTATATCCGCGCCTACATCCTTTAACAACGCAATAAATAGTGGAAACGACGTCAACATAACCGATAAATACATTCGGTAGTTTACGAATAGGTCGAGGACGTCTCTCGTCGCGCAGTCGGCTGCCGATTTGCGTACGGCTCGGAGAGTTTCGATGGAGTCAAGTGAATTTCTTTACTTTACAGATGCACGCTCGTTCGAAAGCGCTTCACGCGCTTCTTCGTTCCTCCATCCACCGACGCGTCGCGGAACGTGGCACCGAGACTGTACGCCTTGCTGCAGGCTGGTAGGCAGATAAGCGTAAGAAAGTCGTTTCGTTCCGTCGGGCGTTAATTACGACGTAAGAGCGACTTCTGGCCACGTCGGGAATATCCACGCGCCGAAACTGCAATTGCCAGCAGTTTGAGCGCCGCGATTAATCTCAAGATTAAAGTGAGAAACTTTGTCGGTCTGTAATAGAGCCTCTGAGAGTCCGAGAGAGAGAGAGAGAGAGAG
>JAITYT010000330.1:1236359-1265702 GCA_025433975.1 Liostenogaster flavolineata
CACCGTGGAAGGACAAATAAGAATGATAATTATTGTAATCTCCGTGCAGTGGGAGGACAGCTGGGAGGTCCTGCTACTCTCCTCACTTCAGCCGTATCTAATATCGGACGCTACCACGGAATTATCTTCTCAGGAGGTCCATTCCTTTAATTTGTATTATTATTTAAGTCGTCCGTAATCGAGATTACTGCGAGAACGCCGCTGGAAGAGGCGATCGCGCCTCGTATTCGTTAAACGGACCTACGTACGTAAGCGATGAATCTTCTCATTGCGGAAGTCGGTAGTCATCCTGCGTTTTTTACCCAAGCACTTCCGATTGGTCGCGTACGAAGGCTTCTTGACGAAAAAATGATTTTTCGATAAATTAGCGCGTCGCGCGTGAATAAATTTTTTCCCATTTTTCGTAGCAAAGTACAAGAATTATTTATTAATCAAGAAAGATTTTCTGCATAAATATTCCGCATGCGTTCTTTCTTCACGGATTTCGAGAAATTCGTCATTTCATCGTGACGATCGACGGGAAACTCGACGAGGCGATACGTTTGAGACTGTTAATCGTAATTAATTTAATTAATACTCGATACGTCGACGGACGGATCGAAGAAGGTATTCGAGGAGAAGGTAACGTATTTCAGCGTTCGGTCGTTTCTACTCGTCGTATCATGACGTAACATTGGCACGCTAGAAATGTGAGAACGGATCGAGAGTAATAGCGTGAAAGAATTCACATTTATTTCCCGTCTTCCTAAAGAAATAAAGTAACGATCGCTAGGAACGAGCTGGATGAAATTAAACTCTTAAAGCCATGAAACAAAGAAAAGTACGAAGTAACGCGTAATTTGTCAGTAATAAATTCTGAGTATTTATCGGTATATAATCGGTTTACGCTTTCACTTTTGCGAAACGAAGCTGGTAACGAGGTATAACAGTCGCGTGTCGAATTGGATCGGCATCTAGGAACGACGAAAATGTACCTTCGCGGTGATCCCGGTGACGCGTGCGTCTGTTTGACTATAATAATGTCGGATCTTAAGGCGCGAGAAGGGCAATTTGCAGGACTGATCGCGAAATAGGTATAATCGTCGAAATTGCAGGGATACCATTGATGGAAATACAGACGAGTATCCGATAACTTTTTATTACGTGCCCTTTCATTATCGTTCTTACCTATGTCACGGTTAAATTAATCTCTTCTGCCGATCGCAAATATCGATATTCGTTCTTACGATTGATCGATCGATACGAATCCCTTGACGTCGCGAACAGGCACACCCGTACGTACGCGTGTTCCGCTAACGATCGTCATTACGGGTATTGCATTATCCTTTGCCGACAGGTTTTCACATTTAAACGATTTTCTAAGTTTACACGATCGACCGGCAAATGTAAATCGATCTAGACAGGTGCCAGATTCGAACGGGATCGTTTCCATTTCCTTCTTTGATCCGGCTCTTTTTCGTTGGGTAGAAACGAAGTAATTTGCTTCTCGCAATTTCGATGGCGATCGAGAAATTGATCGCGAGCCAGTGGCAAGAAACATGATTATCGATCTACCCGACGGTCGCGACCTATTCGCCAATCGTTATCCTGATTTTTACTTTTACACGAACATTTTTTAACATTTAATAACACTAGGGATTTAAGTAGGACTTCAAAACGTACTTTTATATAAGACGCCATTTGTATCGAAGAATTGTACTTAAATTGTAGCTAAAACTGTTTAGAAAACGTCTCGAATCGAGGTATTGAGTTGACTTCGAAGCGTTCGACGTTACGATCGAACGGCCATCTTAGGTTAACACGTCGACTGCCATCTTGGTCACGCGTGATCGCGGGTTACTTTGTCTCCGACGGTTGTTCTCAGTGTTCGAAATTTATAATTATTTATAATTCTTTATAATTGTATCTCGAACGTTTATAATCGTAAAAATTGAAGGAACATCGTCAGCTCTCTATGGATTAGCACGCGATCTTACATAACCTTATTTATCATGATTTTATCATCGCACCCTTAAAAAAAACGGAAAAACTCTTGCAATGTCCCGAGCGAGAGATGCAAAATTGACGTTCAACGAGTTAATAAGTTACACCATCGACGCGGTAGACACGAATACGTCGCTGGAAGTTCTCACGATGCGAGAGAACGCGATTTTCCCGCGTTCGCTTCGGGCAACCACGAAATCGGAAAACGCGGTGCGCTCGCGAGGCTCGAGCGGAAACAGGCCCTATTATTATTCGTCGTTAACGCTTTTAACGTACCGTCGCAGTCGTTCCACGATGTTTTCCGACCGATCGTACGTCGTAATACGCCACGAACGGCCAAGTCAGCCTGCTCGTTTCGCGTGGCATCCTCGATCGACCTAACAGTGCCGTAATAAATGGAGATGAGGGAAAAATAACGGTGAACGTTCACGGTATCGGACGATCCTAGATATCCGCGACTTGGTACGTTTTGCACCTCGTCGAAGGACTTTTATCGCGATTCCACATCCTCTCCGATCGAAATCTTCAAATGTTTACAGGTGCTTCTCTAATCCGGCGAAATATCGTCGTTAATCGCGTCGTTTGACTCTTAGATTTCACGCGAGAACCGCCATTAAGGACTGTGCAACAACGACTCCAACCGTGTTGTCGTCGATGTGGTAAAAGTCGTGTGTCGAAATCGACGATAAAGGTCGCAATTCCTCGCATTGCCCACCTCTATTTAAGAATATTTACATCATTCTCGCCGAAAAAGATTTTAAAGCGAATAATGCATACTCACTGTTCGAGAGGCACGCGATACCGTGCTTGTCGTAATATCAGAAACGAGTTATACGACCTCTTTAATGGTTCGACAGCTGTCCTAAGTTTGCGCAAGCCGACGATCGCGGAAAGGTCGATCGAACGCTTTACTCGATATCGTTGGATGAAGTCGCAAGGACGATATCCAATGCTTTTGCAAAATTGTTTATCGAACGATTCATTGGTCTAGATACGTGTACTCATTTGGAGATGGGCGGATGGAAAGCGCACCATGGGGGAACCGATTTTTTCGATTTTTTCCAAGGTGTGGGATCAAAGTTGCCGATCCAACTTTTCAACGATCACCGTTCTGAAATTCGTAAAAACAGACCGAACGCCTTGCAATGAATTTCGAGGGTTTGGCAAAAACAGTCCGAAGGATCCAGTCGAAAGATTTCGATTCGCGCGAGATTCCGCGAGCTGCTCGACCGCGTAGCTGCGAGTCACCAGGTGAGAGAGGACTATCAGGTATCCTTCGGTATTCGTCCTGCCCCCGTGAACGTCATTGGTCGAGAGAAAACCACGCCCTCTCACCTGCAGGCCGCAGCGCGTCCGAGTGGGGGTAAACGAGACTTACTTACTTACCTGACGGTGACGTCATCGGAGTCACGCTACCTCGAGCGTAGGTCGGTAGGTAGCTAGCCAGCTAGCTAGCAGGCTAGATGATAGGCTAGCATAGGTATCTCTGATAGCCCCGCGGTTCTCGTGTCGCGCTTTTCGAGTCTTTTGTAGCTTGGCAATGGCTGAAGTCCTTCTATTCAATTACATTTTTAAAATTTTTTTAACTATATTCCTTATATCGTAGCATCGAGTAAATCGTTATTTTTGGCTGCGATCTTTTCCAATACCTTTTAACACGCATCGTGTTATTTTGCAATCAAAGCCATCTTGGGGTCCAAAAGTTAATAGAACTTGTAGCGTCTCTTCGCGTTAAACTAATTCAGATCCAGGTTATATTTCGGTTGCGTAGGATCGCAACCACGAAAACCAAGCACCTTTGGGGTGGATGCGATTGACTGAGATTCTGGCAGGACGGAAGAGACCAAATGGTAACAGTCGAAGTCATAAAACCAATGGCCGTAGGCTCGAAGCTGTTTTCGTTGCACGTAGGAACGTGAGGTGCTCGTCGCGCCTATGAAAATTCATGAGCGCCTCGAGTCAAAGGCGGTTGATATCCATATTCAGAAAATGGCGTCGTTAACATTAAACGGGCACCATTATGCGCGGCTACCAGCGCACACGAGAGTCAGAGCGTTTCGAGAAGAGGTGTGGAGGGCTAGGGAAGCGGGGAGGAGAGTCGGCATGCGTGCAACCGCCTGCATGTGCTCAATAAGCAGGTTACGAGCCCCCACGGACGTAAGAGCGCAGCTAAGGTTGGCAGTTTGAGGCGTCTCCCTCTTTCTACCATATTGTTCGCTCCAAACGTCAGCGATATCTTTGTAACCTCGAACATGCTCATAGACAACTTCCTTCGAGTCTTGTTTCGATTCGTTCTCAAAATTACTACGATAGTTCTTCAGCGACGTAAGAAGGATTTAGGAACGAACGATTCGAAACGATCTCTTTCGTGGCTTTCAAATTTACTTACGGACAGCTTCTTCGAGTCTTTTTCGATTTTCTCGGGGGAAACGAGAACGAAAATTCGTCTAAAATTTCCGACCAAGCATTCGACAAATTCTACGATATTGGCCAGGTTGTTCGTGAATTTTTCACGAGACGAGAGTCGAACGAAATATCGATTGGGACGAGCGATTCGCATCACTGCGGCAATCGACGAGGATACAAAATCGTACGATAGGACATCGAAGTTCGCGCTTTTTGGCGTTGTACTTCGGCATGCAACGTATGATGCTCGTTTCGTTCGATCGGTTTCAGAGCGCGATAATATCGACGCTCGATGGGACAACGAGGGACGATACGAGCTCGCGAGCGTTATTAATACGAAGTCGTGGCGTTAATACGATTGCGTTTGCTGGTCGTTATGCAAATTCGATCGCGCTGTATCGTGCGTGCGACGTCCATCGTGCCAAAGATCGATCCTAACGTTCGGTTCGCGCGTAGATGAAATAATTACGTATTTACGTGGCTTTGCCAGTGTGGATCGAGGGTTTTCGATCGATCGAAAGGAACACGAACGAAGCACGTCGGAATTATTCTTTCTACGGAAGCAGAGAGAACACCGGGAACACTTAGCTCTCTTGATGGTTGTTCGGAAAGTCATTTTGTTTTTACCTTATAGTTTTTTTTTTTTTTATAAAAACGGCATAAAAGACAGAAAAGAACATAAAAAACGACGTTCTTTCATTTAAAAAAGAAACGAAACACCAGCTGTACCAGCGAGAAATGCGAAAGGTAATTTAATAAAACGTATCACCTCAGGAAAACAATATTACGAAGTCATTGTTTTAGATATCCATATGCGCTTGATATAATAAATTGGAAATCAAGAAAGAGAAAGAATAAGAGCGTAGGATGGGACGCTTAAAAAATGTTAATTAATAATTAACCTCGCGATCGTTTAGACGATCCAGAGATTTTTATGTTTGATTGATAGAAATTCGTGCTTTCTAAAGGGATGTCGGCTTTTAATAACGCGCACTTTTAGTAGCTTTGGTACGATCGATCGTACGGTAGCTTCGATTTGTCGCTCGCATCGGTCTTCGTAACGTGCATATATTTGTACGTAGGTGGAACGTAGGTAGAGGAATTGGCGTACTTCGAGAAACGATACCATTTATAATTTGTGTCATTACGCGACGTACCTATGCAGGACACCGTCCGTCTATAAATTGCAGGTCGATAAGACGATGGAAAGCGCTTGGTAGTAATTTGAATGATTTATGAAGATGAATTGAACAGTTCTCCCTTGGAACGATCCGAAAGCCAATTCCGGGCGTCTTTTATATTGTTGAAAATGAAACATCGAGAATGTAAACGCCTGTTTCTTGCTTATCGCGTTTAGTCGAGCAGCTACCTTACGTATGAAATTATTCGATGAAAACGGTGGAGAACTGGAAGTCCATGATTACGCGTTTGAATCCGTAAACGAACGCTCTCGTGTATTTCGTGCTTACGCGTATCGACGAAACAACTTCTTATTTTTCTCCTTCGACCGGATCTTTAACATCGCCGAGTGCAACGTGGGTCGTTGTTGAATTTACCGTCCGAGACGCCATTTTTGATAAGATAGATCGACAGCCAATCGGATCGTTTCTCGTTTTACGACGAAAATCTAAAGGTTTAACTTTTAATGTTCACAGTTTTATTTCAGAGATCAATTATTCGATTCGCCCCCGCGTTTCATATCGTAAGAATTTCAATTTGATCGGGTTAACTCGACATAGTACGATATAACGCTGATAAATGTGTGAAATATTCAGTTTAGATACCACACGAACTATTTAGAATCGATACGTTTCAACTTACACTTCACCTTTCCTTTAAAATATGAAATTGTAGATTAGGTTTCCTAGATGGGCTTTAAAATGCACTACAAATAATCGAAGGAGCGTCGAGACAAATGAGAAGGGAATCTCTTCTCAATTTCTTCAGATTTCATTGAATTATCTTAAAATTACCATTTATCGCCATTGAAGCTTGTCTCGTCGTTTTCACTACTGAATTACCATTACGCTCAGAAAAATATCATAATATCGTTCGTGCAACAGCAGGCAAAATGTTAATTACGAGATCTATCGCGAGTCGTAGAAACGTTCGCAGCTTTTCTCGTTCGTCGCATCGCGCGTCATGCGGCAAGTCGCAACAATGACGTACGATAATAACTCATAGCTAAGCCACGATGTCACGTACAACGGTTGAACGTAGCAATGACGTAAGAACACGTGACACAGCGTTTCACTTTCAGTGAAAACCTTAATTTACGTAAAGTAATTAACTCAATATTGCGATTAATACGTGCAACGAAAGAAATCGCGTTATACCGCCGCGCGTCTTCACGTCGCTTTCGAAAATTCACCCGAAAGGAAAGGTTGGATTGGCAAAAAGTCATTTTGATTTCTCAATACGAGTTACGCAAAGAACGAACTTTCCTCCATTTTGTTCGACGACCTTTCGGTCAGCTTTCTGGAAAATTGACGATCGAAGTTACTTTCTTACCAACCCGACGACCTTGAACTTGTGTTCATTAGAAACGAATATCCACGTATGCCCGGTAGCTTACGATAAATCTTGTCGAAGGCGAAGCGACCGAGTGACGAACACCGATGGAAAGTCCATTCGATCCTCGCAAACGTCCCAATATCATCGACGTATCAAACGACTCTCGAACAAACTTCAAAGTCATCGGATTCAATCGCGCAAAAATGAAAGTCTCGCGCCAAACGCATCCGTGGAATCGAAAGGCGCTTCCGAAAGATTTGTCTCACAGAGAAGGTCTCTTGCACCTAAGAAAGGAACCCTTTCGCGAGGATGTCGGTTTTTTTTCCATAAAATCGATGAGAAACGTGGAATCGTGGAGCGTCGAACGGAGCGTCGTGGAGAACATCAGAGAAGCTTCCTAGAGTCAATATTGACGAGCGCGTTGAACGGAGATAACGGGGAGATATTGGATGTCACTTGGATGGAATCACGAGATCGTGGCCCTCCCTTTGCTCCCTGTCACCCCTTGGCGTCGACCTTTCCACGGTGTCGACGACTACGCGGTGTCTTCTCTTCCCAGTATGCCCCGCTCCCCGTCGCAGCATCCCTCGAATCCTTCGGCCCAGTTGACGCGGCGCGTCTCTCTTTCCCGTGGCGATTTGCCTTCCATAGTCGGCAGTCCCATTGTGGCATGTTCGACGAAGCAAATGCACATCGACTGCTGCTGCTACGGTGTTCTCTCCTCCCAACGTTGCCGCGTAAGCTCCTAGCTATCCTAGCTCCTAGGCCCGTGCACGTGCCCCTGCGCGCCTGTGTTCCTCTACCCGGCGGTACTCGCACCACCGAAGACGTTACCTCGCGCTCCCACCCCGGGGTGCTCCTCTATATTTACATATCAAAGTGACGCGAGGCTTCACGCTGATCGACGGACCGACTCCTCGCGCCGAGACGCCCTCAAGATTTGCCTCGCTGCTGTTATTGCGCGATCCTAGGAGGCGACGAAGCTTACGCGCCGACAGCCGATGGATTACGCGATGATCGCCTTCGCAGGGGCTTTGTCCTCCTTCGAAGGACGCGTCGAACCCTGCTTCGTTAGGTTTTACGTCGATCTTCCGATTCGGAGACGCGCCAAATGCTTTTTTCTAGCCTTCGGCTTGGCCAGCGAGTTTTCCTCTTTTTCGTTCGCCTGCTTTTCCATATCCCCTTTTGGGACTGAACAATTATCTATCGACGTTCGGAGATTTGGCGAAATTTGTCGATTTCTCTTTCTTGCGCCGTTGTAACGTAAACGTTGTAAGCGATAAAGAGGAATTTTGAATGTAAACGCGGTTCCATTTAACGCGGACTGTCATCTGGTAAAAGATGTGTTTATTGTTTTAACGATTAACCCTTTTAGTGCTGAGAGTACCGAGTCTAGGCGCAATGAAAATCACAGTTTCGTTTAAGCAGCTGTAGCTACGAGGGTTTTAGGCTACGACAAGTATTTATCGTTGGAATTCAGTCATCGGGTGCCGTTTTTCATGCGCTTTTAGGGATTAACCGAACCACCAACTGCAGTCGCAAGAATCGTTTTTTAAGAGATCGAACTTTGGGTGGCATTATTTGAGACACTCTTATGAAAATTCATATCGTATTGTTTCATTTTCGTTATTGAAATGCGCTTAAGTAAACAAAATATGATACGCGGTGACTGCGTTTTTATGGTCGACATTTCTGCTTCAAAATGTCATAGAAAATATTTATCGTTGCCGACAACACAAGCAGCTACACTTGTTTAAACAAAAACTGCACTTTTAAGGAGTCTAGGCAGCCTACGAGTCTCTTATCTCTCGCATCGACACTGAAAGGGTTGAATTCTTTACAACTTCACGAATCCTAAGTTTAGTTCGTCGACGCAGTCTCTCGTCGTGGTGGATTTTTAGGCCGAGACTCGATCGACATCTCGGCCATTCTGGACTGGAATCTTCGACAACGAAGGGCGCCGCCATCGACGCGGGATCGAAAACAATTTCATCCCTTTGATCTACGAAGCTAGGCTCGCATCGTTGGACTCGGGCGCCTTCGCTCGCCGTCATCAACGAGCGAATTGATTTTCGAACGAATTGAAAATCCGAACGGCACGTGCCCATCCAACGACCGAACTTGCTTCAGCTTACCTATTAATTTGACCGTAGTGAAAAAGGCGCTATCTCCCGTGATCTAAAGCGTTGCGAAGGCCATCTCGCATCTATCGAGCGGAATCGCGCTCGGTACGTCGATGGGGGCCAGCCACCGCCTACCTAGCAGCCTATCCATTTATCTACTTGCGCGTAGAGTCAATGACATCAGTCATCCCGTTCATCGATCGGAAATTTGTCAACGCGAACGAAACGATCGAACGATTAGCCCCTGGGCGGCCCCCGAGGGGTCGTTGCGCGCGTACGTGCGCTCTTCGTCCCCCCGTGATTCCCACGTGGACGACGGTACGACGTAGGGCGTCCCTCGAATTTATAGACAGGCTTGCGACGATGTTGACAATGAGAAGCGCGAAGAACAGGCCGACGAATACGCGTCGTTGGTTACCAGACGCTCCGAAACTGCTTTCGTGTCTTACGGGTTTTTAGAGGCTATAGAAATTTATGATCGTGGTTTTAGCACGACAGAAAGTATTTGTAGGACAAATTTTGACCGATCTTTTATTTTATTTGACGATAAAATCCGCAGAAAAGAAGCCGACGTTGGTTACGAGACGCTCTGAAACTGCTTCGGTGTTTTATGGCTGGTTTTAGACAAATTTAATAACTTTAGAAAGTTTCAATGAAAATTTGTAAGTAAAATTTTAGAGTGACAGTATTTTCAGGCTAAATTATGACCGATGTAAGGCGCCCCTCGAATTCGCAGATAGAAGACGCTTCATCCGACGGATTCGCGTCACCGGTTACGAATTTTCTTCCAACGAAAGGCTTCAAACTGCTTTCGTGTCTAAAGTTTAGCGAAACGACTGAAAATATTTGTAGCGAAGAAATGTGCAGAAAATTTGTTCTGAGAAATTCTTTATTCCACGACCGAATAAAATATTTATTCGTTCTTTTACGTAAACCAGATTTTGTAGTTTGCAAGCCATCTTTTGTCGTCTTATCATGTAATCATTTATCTAATAAAAACCAATCGATTGCTTCGGCGCAGGGATTTTAAAAAATTAATTAAAATTAATAAATCTGGAGTCGATGATTAGCACGACTAAAGTTACTTCGGAGCGCACTTCGACCCTCTCCGATAAATTCCAAAAAAACAAATAAATAAAACACTCAAGTATCTGCACACCTTCCGCCAGTGGAAACTCCGGGAAATTTCGAGCAGAACGAAACGCCTTCCATTTTTTGCTTAGAAAAACGTCGACCGCGCTCCGTGCACGACGTCGCCTAAGAAAGGACTTCATTCTCCCTCGCGTATCTCCAATTACAAATTATTAGAGCGATACCTTCGCGTACGTACGGACGACTTCGTCGAAGGTACGCCAAAGCCGATCTCGAATTACTCGGGCTAATTCAATAAACGTTTTGATCTCGAACAAAGAATTTCCGGCGGCTCTCGAATTTCCGTGTGTCGGTGAATTAGCTCGTCGTGGGTTACACCTGCCTAGAAGATCTAACCCCAAGGGCTAATAGTAACGCCATTTATTCCGCGTTTCCGAAAATACCTCTAATCTCGACCAAAAAAAAAAAGAAAGAAAAAACCAAGACGGGGACGAAGTTAAGAATTATCGCGACGAGATTCGAGGAATCTCCAGAACCGTCGTGACTGAAAGCGCTGAAAACGACGATGAGTCGAAATCTTCCGTTTTAATTCTTAAAATCGTAAGGAGTCTCTCGCAAGCCACGCGCTTCACGCGTAAAATCGAAAGAGCGTTTTTCCCTCGTCTCTCTCTTCCAATTGCGCCTCGAAACGACGACGACGACGACGAAGACTCGGGAACGAGCGTGGAAACCTTCGCATCCGCGCGATACGAGGACTTAACAACCGACGAAAGAAATCCTTCCGTAGGGTGGAAAAAAAGAGGAACGAGCGCGCAAAAAGACGCCGAGGAGATCGTTGCGATTACGCAACGGGCCGACGTCGTTAACGTCAACCTTCGTGGATTAGAGAACGCGTTCTTAGCCCAGCTCGAAATGAGCCGCAACTGCGAGCGTGATTAAAGGCAATTAATGTTTTACGTAGGTTTAAGGCGAATCACGAAACTGCGCTTCGGGGGAGGAGGACGAACGACCACGAGAGACAGAGACAGAGAGAGAGAGAGAGAGAAAGAAACGTGGAAAAAAGCACGGTTTAGCAAGCAGCTCGGGATCTTTTTCGCCTCTCCCTAGAGCGCTCTGGTTTCTCTCCGAACGGTCGATTTAGATCGTAAAGAGTAATTTAACGTGGCAGGTGCACGACTCGACGACATTGGCGCGATGAAGACGCGTAGTTCCATGCTCGTACGCGTACGAGCATAAAACCGCGAAAGGCGATGCGATCCTCCTCGATTCATCGCGATGTTACGTTCGTATACGGACGTTTGTGTGCTCGTTCGGCGCCACTCGTGACGCGAATAAGCACATAGCGATGGGTCGTAACTCGAAGGTCGAACCCACGGACGACCTGTATAAAAGATAACGTAAGGAAAAAAAAAGAAAATAAATAAAAGTAACGTAACTTGGTATCGAATCAAGTAAGAGAGGAAACTCGTAAAAAAATTGTCGCAAGTCGACAACCCGAATTTCTTTCCTACTTGCGATCTAAGTATATCGCGAGGACGAGGAGAAAATTAGAAGCGAATTAGAATGATTAGGTTGGTGTCGGATTTTTGAGTGAACGCGTATATAAAAATCCGAGAAGTAGAAAATTCCAAGCGAGGCTTAGGAACTGTCCTTCGACCAGTCGTCGGTTCGGTGTTAAATTTCAAAGCGAATGAGAGAACCTTTGATCATTCTTTACGTAAAAATCGGAGCTCTGGCCCATAGCTTTGATCTAAGTCCGTTCAATCGGTCGAATCACGCATCTTTCCGTACTTGGTAAAATTTCGACGTGGTTCGTCGTGGAACTCGACCCGCGAATAATAAAAATTTGACGAATTTGAATAAAATAAGACGAGCTACGTTCGCCTTCTTCGTTCTACTTGGTTCAGTTGCTCGCGTTCATCCTCCGCGAGCCGTTCTTCGAGCGATGAATGATTTTTAACGAGCGAGCACGTACGTATAACGATACTGTTGCAGCACCGTCGTCCCATGTATCTTCTTTGGCTTCTTTTGCTCGTTTATCTTGTTCGCGTTCTCCGTTTATGCTTCGTAAAAGTTGATCGTCGACGGTAATTAGTTGCACCGTTTTCACGGCATTCTCGGATAATTAGTCGGTCTACGATAGGCGTAGCATTGTAACTATTCCATCGATCTTATCCAAGGCGAAAGGCACAGAGGAGTGTTTAATTGACGGCGAAGAGAAACGTACGAGTATCTTTCGCCATCTTACAAAGATACTCGCGTAATTTCGCCTAACTTAGTCGTCGATCGTACTCCTCATTTATCCTCGTTGCATCGCCGATCGAAAATAATACAAAATAATACGAATAAATAATATGAAAATAAATTGCTGCGAATTTTATATTTGTTCGTTCGTTCTTCGTCGCGGTACTTCTTCTTTCTCCCGATGCGGAAAAAAAGATATGGAAATAGATGGATGATAATCGTAACTTCATCATCGTCGAAGGACGAACGAAGTCACGGCTGTTCTTTAGATTTATTCTGCTTTGGAAATATCGATTTTGCTCGATCCGTTTAACGAATTAATCCGTTTAACAGAATTATAATTCATCTTGGCACTGTCACGATAATTTCAAGAAAAATTCGTCGAAGTAACGGAAGGATGTGAAAGAAAAGTATCCGAGATACGAAGTCCTCTCGAGAGGGCGAATTAAACGACAATTTATCCGAGGATCGGCCGACGTCGCTCGATACGCGCCGTAAATACGCGCGTACTCGCATCCTCGCTCAGCTATACGAGCACTTAGCCGCTCGTCTACCCGTCAATCGACGTGGCTAAGATCGCGAGCGAACGACGAACGATGAACGCATCGGCACCACGCGGATCTGGCTTCCATGGATCCGTTCGATGTAGGAGAGAAACGCGCGGCGACCCGCCGCGGCTACGAGGTCAAGGTAGGCCTTCCTTCGCCTGCCAATGGGTTCCCGTCGATCGAATACAGAAAATCAGCGGAACGACTTAATAAGGCACGATTGCGAGACGATTGCTTCACCCCGTCGCTCTGTGACCATTTGCATACACGATTATAGAGCGCGCAACGCTCAGAGGAGAGGTAGAAGGGGAGGGGGAGGGAGCAAGAGAAGAAAAAGAAACCCCTTGAATTCCTTGGGAGAGGCAGGTCGAGGCGAAATGCCAAAAATGTCGGGCTATATCCGGCTGCACGCCGTCTCTACGTACGTGCAGGTAGCGCCATTGCGCGCCTTCGAATCGCGATACCGCGATGGTGGTGCACCTACACCTGCTGCTGTCTCTACCATCGCGTACGTGATCGCAACTGCATTGGGCAACGATAAGCTACGTACCTTTCGCGTTACTTCTACGATCGTTTCAACTTATCGATGAATTCTGCCGAATTAGCGACGCTTTTAGCCTTCCAAAAACTCCTTCAACGTGTTGGACGATGTCGTTATTTGTATTTAGCGTGCAAAACAGTTCGTACAATTCAGTCCACTCTTTGGTACGGTCTCGATATTATCCGGATATCGTCGAAACGGTTGATCCTACGGGTACTTTGGACTCCAAAGTCCAAGCTAACGTCCAAATTCGACACGAAGTCCCACGACGAGATCGTGGAATTCTCGGAGAGCGCGTTAGCATCGGTTGGCTCGTGGAAGCTAACCCATTCGCATCATGGCTCTACTTAAGTCACTGTATTCGGGCATCAGCCTATCACCGCGTGATCTTGTCATAGCGGAATATTCCGCCTACGGATACAGATGTGTTAACACGTTGAGCGCTACGTCAGTCTCTGGGGAGTAAGAGTGGACTTTCCGTTTAGGCGGCGTCGATCTTTGAAGACCGACAGGGAATTTTTCGTTCGGCCGACGTCGGCAAACTCTAGCAAAGTTAGCAAAATCGGCGTCGCACTCAACGTGTTAATGAGAATCGAAAAGGGCATTGCCAAGGAGTTTCCCAGATGTTCGGTCCGAGCTACCGAGCGTCTTGAGAGCTTCCAAGGGCCCGAGTCGATTTCACGATGACTCGTAACGAATGAAACTCGGCTATTTACGCTGCTGTGCGTACAAGCAAGCAAGCACGATGTTACAAGGAACGAGTTCCCGTCGTTCCGGTGCCTAACGCAGTGGCCGCATGGCATGAATCAGAGGCAGGCCGAGTCTCGGGTCGTTTATTAGATTCGCCAGTGGAGTAATTGCAAGCCGATAATAATTTCGTTGCGGGAGGGCAAGACGACGACGACGAAGAGTCATTCTTGCACGGGGATACGCGAGAGTGGCGATGCATCGCGAGCATCGTGTACAGGGTGAAGCGATAGAAAGGGAATAAGGAGAAGTCGCATGCACGCATGCATGCGCGGTAAGACGACTGGTAAGAATGGTGGTCGAAATAGGTGCTGAGGGGTGGCAGGAGGGTGCAGGTGGAAAAAAGAGATCGACGCATGCGCGACGAGCACGCGATTCGACTCTACGTCTCACTTTGGGATGTCTGCCTGCAAGTCGTGTCTTCTTCACCTTTTTCTTCTTTTTTTTATTTTTCTTCTTCCTCCCGCTGCCCTCTTTTCCCTCCTTCCTTCCACGTTTTCCTTCTTTCTTCGACCTTCTTCGCTTCTGTCTTAAGATTTCGTCTTCTCTTATCGATTCATCGCCCTTCTTCTTCTTCTTCTTCTTCTTCTTCCTTCTTCCGCCTCTGTGTCGCTGGGACGGCCTTTAAGACGTCAAACAAGGTTGATATTCATCACGGCAGCTCGCGCGTAGGATTCACCTTCGTGTCGATCGTATCGTTGTCGTTGCGATTAGCATTTCGCATTGCAGGTTGAACGCGCATCGAACCGACGTTCCATCGGTTCGAAGGAAACGGACCGACGATCGCGAGAGAAGGTAAGAATAGGGACGTCGCGCGGTTTTATCGTCGATTCTTCCAGCATTAGTCTCCGAGATGCGGGACACGATTCTTTATCGTTCATAAAATTTTTTTACGACTCCGCTTGTGTCGCAACTTTCTTATATCGCGGCGATATCATTTACGCGTCTCGAAACGTTCGCGGTGGCAATGGCATTCGAACGATCGTCAAGATAAGTTACATTCGTTTAAACTTTTCAGATTTTTTTTTTTGATTGGTTTTACTTTTCTCGAACGCAATTGCTGCGAGAGATAATCGCGGTTCAATTAAGTTTGTCACTGGAGATATTTCTTTGACGAATGTACAAATTGGTGAAATTTTATGCGCCACGAGTCGATTTTAGTTATGGAGAAATTAAAACTCATAAATTTTCACGTTTTAAAGGGAAGAATTCGTCGAGGTATTATCTTAAAATTCGAATTCGACATCTTTGTAGCTCGTTTTTGTACATTTATTTTTTATTCTTTTGCGAATTTGTAAATTTCAGGGTAACTCCAGAGAGAAGATTCAGTTTTAATTCGTACCTCGTCTCTCGAGTATCTCGACGATCTGATTCTATCCACGGAATTGTGATTCTGATTTAGAATTACCATGCAATTAATGCGAAATTGAAATTTTCGAGCTCGATACAAATGGACAGCGTCGTAGTCGCGATTCGTTCTCTTCTTTTTCTCCAACCGATGACGGTTTGCCTGGTCTGAATAAAGAAACGCGAGTAGCAGGATGTACGTACGACATCGACGACGACGACTACGGGTACGATGTACACCGCCATCAGGAAGGAAGCGGTCAAACCACCAATGAATGCACGCGACACGACGCTTCGACGTGGCGAGAATTACTTATGCAACCTGGTACGTCATAGATTCGAACTCGATCGTTCGATTCCATAACTCGGTAATCGACGAAAGAACTTCGACCAATCGCGATTTAATTTATACGTTCGAATATACGTCGATACTATCGTAAACAAACGATTCGTCTCTCGACGACGTCCGGGAAACAATTGCGATCTCCATCTAGATCGCAAGCAAGGAAATTAAAAAATGTTCTTCCTTCAACGCCTGTATTTTGTACAACGATGAAAATTATGCACATGGATTTTCATCTGTATCCCAAAAAATCGCGAACTTCTGGAGTTAAAAAAAACTGTCTTCGTTCATCAGCTGTTCTTCGTACGACGATGAAAAATATCGAAGGAACGATTCGATCGAGAGGTCGAAAAGGAATCGAAAAAATCGAGTTTTAACGAGATCCGCAACTTCGACGTTAAGGCACTATAAACTCGAGGAAATTAAGGCGACCATCTCCTGCGTATTGGAAAATATTGTTATATAAAATTGATAAATTGATCGAATAGACCCGAAAGAAAACGGTAGGGTGAAAGTTGCTAACAAGCTCGTAAACAAAAAATGGTTATCGAACCGAGCCAACGGAGGAAGACTTGGAAACCAAGAAGACACGCGTACTCGCTTACTTCTTGCCTCTCGAACGTAAAACTTATTCGTGGCGCGTTTCTTACTTGGCATCGGTAAACGGCGTTTCCTTTTTCGCAACCTGCATTTACGAATCGTTCTTTCGACGCAATCGCGTCGCAACTTCTTTCATCGCTGCTGTTTCGTTATACGGGTATTCCTTAAAGGCGAATTGCGAATCGACCGCGATAAAGATAAAATTCTATGAACCTCTTCCCGTACAACGCGTTAAAAACTTCCCCATAAAAGTCTCTTTGTTCTCAGGCACTGCGTTATCCCTCTCGAACTCGTTCGACTTCCAAGCGACTTAACGGTAAACGGTGTTTCGATAAAATTCAGATTTAAAATTGAACAAACCTACAAATCGCTACAAATCGTCTTTCAACGATGTCATTGGATTTTTCACTCTCCTGTTCTTCACCCTTGCGATAAGACGCAGTGAAAATCACTGCTTCGTTTAAATAGCTCCAGCTACGTGCGATGTCGACAGCGATAAATATTTCTTACCTTATTTCGAAGGTATGAACATTGTCCGTAAAAATTCAATCTTTTTTTACACAAGCGATTCCGATGATCGAAGTAACACGAAAAGAAAAGACTTTTTCTCGTTGGGACTTAAAAATATTGAAAATGTTCTTATTCTTAAAAATGAATTAGGCATCGAAATTGTAAACGACGAGCACGATTCCTCATCTGGAAAGAATTCTCTTCGTTATGAAGAAAGAACGGAGGCAAAATTTCTAACGAGGTGTTCGGTACACCACGAAGAAGGAAGACAGTTTTTCTGAGAGAAAAAATCCTACCCTTCGGACATTCGACCTTAAACGTCGATATCGTAATAAAAGCGTATATTTCACAGATATTCCATTTCCGAAGTAACCGTACATATAATAATTAACAAATCAGTGCGTGTTCGTTAGAAACTGACACGAGAACCTTCGTTTTAGGGTCAACGTAGCTTTTCGAAATCGAGTCTTTCATCTACGAATAAATCGACCGGTTAGAAACGAGCGCGGATTCGAATTCCGTTTTACGACGAGGTAAAGAGAAATATCGAGAGAGGCGGGGGCGGGGGTAAGATCTGGTATGGAGGGTCGAGAAAAAGCGCGGGAAGGAAGAGGGCGAGAGAAAGAGAGAAACGGAAAGACAGAGAGCGAGAGAGAGAGATCGGCGAGGAGAGAAAGGGAGTCGATAATCGATTACCATCCTGGTACCTATCTATATGGCGATTACGGCGTACACCGCCGCGAGCAAATTTCAATTACCGTGGAGCTCGGCGTTCTTTCGCTCCCGAGGGAATTATCCACTCAAGTCGGTCTTGTATCGATTTCCACAAGTACCGGCTCGATACGATCGTCGTACGACTGATCTCTCCTTTCTCGTTTTTACACCGTCTTTCCCTTTTTTCTCCTCCCTTTCCCCTCGTTTCTTTCCGCTCCTCCTCGCTCGTGCTTTTTTCCTTTTTTTCTTTTTTTTTTTTAGTTTTTGGCTTCGAATTCGTCCTTGCCTCTGTCTTCGTCTTTCCATCGCTATCCGTAATTTTCATATCGATCGTCGATCGTCCATCGAAGAACGCCGACGTAGAAATACGCGAATCCGTTCGGTTGGTCGGTGAGTCGCTACGTTCTTGCGTAGATTCGATGTCGGCTATAAAATTAATGCGAGAATTTTAAAAGAGCGCCGTTTCGTGGTTGGAACTCCGGTTGGAATTCGTAAAGTTCGCGACGACGAAACGTCGGTCCCCGAACGTGTGATTACGTAAGATAATTCGATAAAGCTCCGCCACGTACGTATTAACGACGGCGTTGCGACGTTACGACGTGACTTTATAGCGGATAATAAGGATAATACGTGTGTTTACATTTTATAGAATGCAAATAAGCGTAATGCTGGTAATAAGGGTCGAAGTACGTTTGTACGACAGTAGCCGCAATATTTTAATATTACAGCGACAACTTTGTTCTTGCGCGACTGCGTTACTTTGATGTTTTATCGCTTGTATTGATTTTAATCGAAAATCGTTCTCGCCTTTTTTTCTCCCGTTTCGTCGGGAAGATAAAAGTCGGCATGAGAAAGGCAACATCTTTTTTACGCTGCTCGATATGGCCTCGAAGATCGAATGACTCGCGTTACAGCGCCATAGTCGGCCATTTTCTTCACTTTATATCGGGCTGAATGGAGAAAATGGCGCAACAATGTTTCGTCACTTTTAATTTAGTTAATATTATTTGTATAACGTGATTCAATGTGATTTATTTCTTATAAATCGGCATAATTTGATAGGAAAGGTAGGGGACGAACATTACGGTTTGCATTCCAGGAGGAAATAAAAGTACGCGTAAACCGATTTACCGTGTTTGTTTATTTATTTTAATTCGTAGAGCGATGTTTACGCATGGACGTGGATAGTACGTCACTCGGCAATGGATAAACTACGATACAAACGCATAGGCAGGACGAAGTCGCATCGTGAATCGTAAAAACGAAGCTACGCTAACCGAGGAAGCGCGACATCCTTCGTGCTGACGAGGCTGACACTCTTTTTCTTTCACGCAAGATTTTCACGCGAATTCGTCGTCGGGGCGTTCTCGCCATGGACCGTAGGCACGACACAAACCACCGCGTCATTATTCGTAATTTTGTGGGATCGGGCGGTCGATGCTTCTCCGCGCGCGGTATGCACGAGAAAATTGCCCTCTCGCGAGACATTGTTTCGCCATGAATATTATTCAGAGAATCGAGGAGGAGCTTTTATTTTCAAGGTCGCGAATTCGAAGGCGACGACACTCTTCGTTTATCGATCGATAAGGCCTTACCAAAAACTCAAAAATTCAAACCGAAACGCAAGATTCGAACGAGACGCTCGTTCGTTTCTCTCGACGATCCTATTCGAAGATAGACAACAAAATTCGAGTCTTACGAGGCCGGATGAAATCCGACGGACGATCCCGTACTCGAGTAATCGACTGCTGGAAGGATGCGTCGAGCCGAGTCGATGCTCGAGAAATGCCGAGAGAAAGAGAGAAAGAGAGAACGAGAACGAGAGGAAAGGAGACAGGAAGAAGAGGCGCGCGTGGGTGTAAGGATCGTACGATTCTGTCAACGAAGAGAACGCCGCGGCGATGTCGGCGGAACATCAAAGAACCGAACGATTCGTGCGGGTCCATCACGGTGGTTTCGTGAGCTCGGCACGCGGATCGCCGCGGAACGTGACGAAGCGCAGGAGAGCGCGCCGCCCGATTTATTTGTCCATTGCCGCTCCTCATTTCGTCGCGACGTGCCTCCGTACAGTCCAAGCTCTCCAAAGAGAGGCAAAGAGAGGAGAGAGAGAGAGAGAGAGAGAGCATCGTCACGAACGAAGACTCACGCACGCTCGACGAACGTGCGATCTCGTTTGTCCTTCGTCATCGCAGTGCCGATCTCGAAGCGATTCCGTCCTTCTATCGACGTTCGTCGTTTCGATAAGACGCCCACGTCTACGAACGTCACTTCGATAATTCGTCGTTGATGAAAAACGCATTTCGAGCATTTAACATTCTTCCATGGATTTCACGATTTTATTGTTTTAGATTGAATTTGATAGTCGCCTCATTTTCAAGATGGCGTCGATGAACAGTCTTCAGACATCGGCTGCTTCTTCGAAGATGTACTTGGTAAAAGTCGTCACAGCAGAGTTGTCGTATTTGTCTGATAAAGGGTAACCGAAAAAGTGTCGAGCATTTTAAAGAATTTTACATTTATTATTATTATTATTATTATTATAGAACGAGGTAAATTGTGTACTTTATAGTAGGCTGATCTTCGGGCGGTCGACGTAGAATTACCGCGACGATAACCGATAAAAATATTCGTCGAGACTGCCAAACGTTCGATGAACCGTTCCAATCTCGTCTCCTCATTTTTTTCGCTGCGAAATTTCGCGGTCGTTTTTCTCCTTCCGTTTGGAAGTCGGAAGGCGTCTCGAGACGGGAGATGGCAGAGCCGCGGTTTGCCGATGTCCCCTTGTCGATTCATAGGAAGCGGTCGGTCGGTGCTACTCCGGTGTTCTCCGCCTATCCACGCGACTACTCAAAGCCACCACCACCACCACCACCACGAACACCCACGAGCGGAGCCTGTAATTCGCGTGATGAGGCCGCCCGATCGGGCGACACTCGGCGACAAAAATCTCGGAGCGAGAATCAAGAACGAACTGCGACCGTCCCGTCGGCCGGAACAATCACGTTGATAGGCTTTCTCTTCTCCGTTTCTCTCCTACGCAATTTTCTTCGCTTCGTGATTCGAGACACCATCCATCCGCAGCTTTCGAATACCGACGTCGCGTAAACGAGACGACGGCGACGTCGAGGGGACGGACATTTTTTACGTCGCGATTTCTCGTTTTTAGATAAGTTTTTCCGTTCTTCCGTTTTCGTTCTTTTCTAACCACCGTCCGATTTTTGAAATTACTCGAGTACAATTTAATTACAATCAGAACTCTAATTAAACTAATCCGAGACTCTAACTAGGATAAATTTCCATAAAGCGGTTAGTTAAATCGTGCGAGAAACGATCGACTAGCGAATTTTCAACGATCGTTTTACGAGCGTCGTATTTTTCAATCTTCATTGAACAAAGGTGTTTTTGATAAAAGAAGAAATGTGACGTCGGAGGTCGAAAAATATCGTGTGCTGCACTGAATCCTACAGTATCTTCGGGGAAGGATGAATGCGGGGAGGTTGCGCGTCGATCGGTGCTGCCATCTCACAGCGGAACTCACGAAGCGACGGCATTCGTCGAGAGGCATTGGCAGACGTTCCGGAAAAGAAATTGCTTTGGCTCGACTCACCGTCGTCGTCGTCGTCGTCGTCGTCGTCGCCACCGCCGTAGGTGCAATTGCTTTGGGAATGTTAATCGTCGATGGAACGAGCCAGCCAGTGGTCCAACAGCTACAAAAAACATCTTTTTACCGTTTTCAACGCGCTTCGACGTCTATCGAAGACCGACCAGCGATCTCTCGTCTAGTTTTTCGATTAATCGCTTTTCTCATATTTTCTTTCTTTGAATCGAGTAACAAGGAAAATCTTCAGCCTTCGGAAGCTTTTTAGAACAGTTTTGTGTTGATTTTTTCAAGAAATTTTAGAAATTTTTGCAAATAGGCGCGTTTGTCGACCCTACTCGAATACTATTGGTCGTCAAGTTTCTCTTTTTGCAGATCCTCGATCATAGCCATATTTTCATTCTTTGAATCGAATAAAGAAGAAAATCTGCAGACTCCGGAAGCTTTTTTAAAACAGTTTTATGTAGATCTTTTTAGAAAATTTTGGATATTTTTGCGAATAGACGCGTTTGTCGACCCTACTCGAATACTACTGGTCGCGAAGCTTCCTCCTTCACTGACCCACGATCATACGCCAAGGCAAGACTCGTCTTTCTAGTTCGTACGCGCTGTTAATCCTCCATTCTTCCTGTCTTCGTTCGTTCCGTGTCGAAAGGTGTGTCAAGCATCGGGGCCCAGTTTCGCAGCTCGGTTGTACATCGCTCGGGCGCGTTAACGAGGCTCGTTTTATCGACGATTAACCCTCGCCCCGCCTGACCCCTACTCCGGTGTTTGCGGGCCTCTTTCGGAAATTGGTTCGTCGCTCTTGCCAATTTCCTTAGATTGCCTCTTCTTTGCTTCCTATCTCGTACCTCGCCTCTTCTTCTTTATCTTCTTTTCCTCTTTGCTTCTTTTCTTTCCTTCTTCCTTTCCTCCTTCTTTTCCTCCTCTCTTGGATCCACGCCGACCGACCACAAATTGTGTAAATTTGCCGGCTAACTATTTATCTTTATGACCTGCCGAACGAGCGAGCCAGACGTTCTTCTCGGCCTCCTACCGACGAAAAATACCGCGAATTTCCACGGCGTTGAGCATCGATCTTCTTCGGTGTCGAGAATCTCTGCTGAAAAAAGAAAACGAAGATAGATACGTATCTTTTAGACCGAACGAGATCACATTCCGTCGGCAAAGTGTCGAAAAGAAGCGTTTCGCCTTCGCAAATGCATTGTATCTTGTTTGAAAAAAAATCTAACGATCATCTCGAAAAAATAATACCAATGCTGATTCTTCGTAAGTTCACCGTTTTCATTGCTTTTCTCGAAGTTTCTCGGAAAAGTTCACACTTCGAGTGTCTAATAAACGTTACAGCTGCAAGACTACTAATTATAGAAAGAAGGTACCACGTTAATCGACCGCCATTTTCTCGTACTTCTCGTCGTGGGCAAGTAAGTAATTCCAGTTTTAAAGTATCAGTCAAGATTCAACGTTCCACGCGAACGACAAACTTCGATCGATCAAGTAGAATATTTTCAATTTTTTTCGATGACGATTTTCTTCGAAGTCTAAGACTATTGACGAGAACCATAAATACTTCCTTTCCGATTCACTCGTTCGATATTGGAGTTCGAAAAATTGAGGAAGACGAGGAATACCGCGATATTCCCCAAGTGTTTTCATCGATCGAAGGAATGGGAACGACCAAAGCGATACGAAGATACAAGTCGATCGCGTACTTCCGACCAAATCGATGACGATGCCGATTTCGCAGGGTGAAAAAGACGAAAGACAGCTCAGTCCGCACCCACGCTCCACCCACATCGATCATTGACGAGGTCTGCGATTTATCTCGACGCTTAACGCGTCTCCACCCTCGGCCGTCCCCTCGTCGACCTGGTCGCAGCTTCCTTCCGCTTTCCCTCGTCCAGGGCAAGCGCGGAGTGCCGCGACACGCGACCAATTTGTCGAACGACCTCCGTCGAGGATATCGCGACGCTTGCGCTACGAGGCAAAGCGCCTTTCGCTCTTCGGAGTCCATCGTCTCGTTCAAGGTCGAACGAGGTGGGAGTCGGATGGATAATAGGCAGGACTAGAGCGCGGGGGCAGCTGGAAGGGCTACGAAGTACCTAGGACACCCTAACCGCGACACACGCGGATCCATCGAGGCTTCGCGGAGTGCGACAGCCCCGAAGCAAACGGGAAATAGGATGGAAGCTTCCCTAGCCAGGAGGAGGGGTCTTCTTGGTCGTACTCCTGTCCAGCGTTATCGTTTGCCCGGTCGAGTCGAGAGCGTCTCTAGATACGGCCCTGGCCAGCAATGGCCACTTATCCCCGTTCCCTAATGATGGAAACGAGTTTTCGAGGGTCCCGCGAAGCACGGGGCGGCGTTCGTGCGTCCCTGCTTCTCTCCTTCGTTCCCTCTTCGACGATTCGTTCCCGTTTATCTCGAGGAAGGCGGCGTCGTCGCACGAATGGGACTTGGAAATTGTAAAAAGCGATCGATCCAGCGAACGACTGCTTCGAAGTAGGAAAAAGAAAAGTTCGCCGTGAATCCGTACGATTTTAACATCGATGTTGATGGAAGAGTCGCTTTAATGGGATTTGAGTTTCTTTTTTCGAAGATTCTATTTTTTCCATCCACGAATTATATCCGTGGCGTTGACAAGATGAACAGGGTCGAAATTAATGTCGACGCGGGAGCTGCTCGATGAGGCGAGGGAAAAGGTAACGTCAGTGTCGAGAGTTCGATCGGGCAACGTTCGTTCGAACGATTCGAATAAGGTTTCGTTCGATTGAGTTTCCTTTGGAAAATCAGCGGTGAAACGAGGACATAGGAAAGGCCGTTTTCGGCACTCCAACCAGACGAGGGCAAAGGGCGAATCCATATTGGGAGGAAGACAAACACATGGTGGCGAGCAGCCCTTCGGTTTAGTTACACACGATGCCGACCCGCCGGCAGTAAGGGTCCTCTCCGTTCGAGTATCGGAACGAATGATATTTATTGACCGAGCAAATCTCCAGTCAACCCAAATCCCAAGGGTGATCCTTATGTCCGTGGTTCGTGATAAATAATAGCCACGGGCTGGCCATAAAGTGAAAATAGTACCGGTACTTATACCAGAAAGGAAAGCTGTATGGCACTGGTACGTCCTAGAAAAATGTCGGATTTTTCTTCAGTTCGCATCCGTTACTTTTACCGAGTACTTCAACTTCGTCGTTTTGCGGTTTTCACTTTACCTATTTAGCGATTATTCTTTATGTCGCTTTCCCTAGAAATGGCGATGCAACGAACTGGTTCGCGAACAGGTATCATCGTGTTTCATACTAGGACACCTTAGACTCAACAAAATGATAAGTATCGTTTGCTCGATACCACGGAATCGTCTCGAGTCGATTACGATACGATTACGAATTGGCTTCGTTTTGCTACTCGTTTTCATCCCTGCTGGACTATTCCCGTATCTAAAATTGTTCTCTTTGGATTATCCATGTTTCCAAACAGAGAAACCGTAAGGCGCGTCGATGTCGAGGGACACGAGCCAGCCTCGAGCAAACTCGCGGCGATGAATCGAAATCTCGGCGGTGGGTACGTTCTGAATGAAAACGAAGGCGAACCATTAGCATCCTGCGTGGTCGCCGCCGAATGAATGACCAGGCCCATTCTCGAACCTTACGAGTCGTACAGGTTGCGCCCCGCCGAGAAAGCCCCAACGCGAGTTCGTTCTACGTCGGATAATAACGTGGAACGTTATATCCCGTCCCTTACGGAGGCTCCAGAAAAGTTACGACGGTTTTCGACCGGCTATCGTTCAGTTCGTTCTCACTTTTCCCACCTTTCCCACAGAAAACTCTCGGCACGGATGCTAGTCCACGGTGGACAGTGGGCCTGGAATACCTTCCGTAACGTCGACTAGGGTAATCACAGGACGATCGAAGTCGTAATGGCCGATATCGTAATGGACTCGAGACGAATCGAGAGCCGTCCGATAACCAAGCAAATTGCTCACGTAGGGGAAAAGAAACGCGCGGATAACGCGGTACTTTCTCGAACTAGCGGAGAATACATACGGAAGTTCATTTATTGGACCACGAATATTGATCGTTCGCAACATCGATTGGCGTTGCGCGAACCACTGGAATTGAATATCCAAATTATGGAACGAATGCAACGGCAGCGACATCATCATTATCGTTATCGTCGTCGTCATCATCATTATCATCGCGGAAGGTACGAGTCGAGGGTTAAGTCGAATGAGTCGAAAGAGGTGGTTAGAGGCGTACGAGAAGCCATCGTCGGTGCATTACTTTGATACGCGCAAGAAACGCTTTTACACGTTGAAGGGCGAAGGTAGGAGGGGCCAAGGGGGAGAATCGTGGCATTCGAAGAGGTCTATTAAACTCTCGGTAATGAATGTGTCACCCCGGGCCCGTACTCCCGCTCGTGTATGGCAACTGCTCGGTAATCATTACCCGTGGAAGAATGGGTGCTCGAGGAATCAACGCTTGCCACCAGTAGGTCCATGCGCCGGTATGTACGTGTGTATGTAGTTAGGTAGGTTGGTAGGTAGGTAGGTAGAGGTTGTGGATGGGCACTCGTGGGTAATTCTCCTAAGAAACCGTCTCGTTTCTCTCGCTCTCTTTCCCTCTTTCTCCCTCATTCCCTCAAAGAGAACGAATCTCCTAATGCTTTCGAGCCATCGCCATCGTGTCGGTGGCTACGACGTGAAACGCGAGTGGATCGTTACGATAGGAAGATCGAAGAGAAAATATCCAGACTTCGGAATGTTCTTAGGTAAGAACAAAGTTTTTCTCCATTTGTGGTCCTTGGTGGTAGTCCTTTAAGTAGTTCAAAACGATCCTAAAATTCGTACTTGTACACGACGATGGAACGTTTACGTCATTGTGGAGTGTCGGGAATGTTCGTGGATCATCGGATGAAGGATATCGAAACGAATGACGTCACTTTTTTTAGCTACTTCGTCCGAAAATTCGATTCGACTACTGGTCATCGTAAATATTAAGAATGGAACGGTTGGAAGAGACTCGAAGCTCTGTTTTCAATCTTTTTGCCAGCGAAGAACGAATCTAGCTAGAAGTCGATCGACGAAAGCAACGATAGGATTCACCGTTGCTCGTTCATCGATTTCAAGAAGCGATACGAACGAATGGCATCAGGAAGGGTTTCGTAAGTTTACGATGATCGTTCGTGAAATTCGACGGCGATGTTACTCGAAAATGTCAAGATCGTCTTTCTTCTTCTTCTTCTTTGTCTTCTTCTTGCGCGCTTCGACTTCCTTTTAGTTTTTCGCTAGCTGCGTGAGCGGAGATTGATAGTAATGGTAGTAGCGGTAATAGTGGCAGTGGTACCTACTCTTTTTCCTGGCAAGAAGCGGAGTACCGACCTAATGTAAGGATCCCGGCGGCTGGGAACGTTTTAGTATCGCTATGTAATTACCGACGACAGTGGACAGTCATTAATTACGAAAAAATTATAGCGGAAGGAACGGTACGGACCGATAGACGCGTAGGTTCGAGGCGCGTTCTCAACGTTTTGCCTAGTCACATTGATTTTATAAGCGCTTCCGACCAAGAGCGATCTTGAACCTTCGAATCTTCGGGATCGATCGATCGATCGCCTGGGATAATCGATCGTTCGGTTTGTATCGCGAGTAAAGGCAAACATCGATTGTTTAGACACTCTGGAAAGGATAAATAACCTAAATATCCTTATTTCAAGTATATTTTAGCTGCCAATTCATAAGTTACAACAGTTATTTTACATATTTTAATGTCGCACGCGATTCGTAAGTACAAATTAAGATTCTCGCACGTTATTCGTTGATCTTTGCCAGGGCAAGAACTTTTGCATCGTGTTGTGTTAAAAGGAGTCCATAATTTACGCGCGGCATTGATCTAACGGCGCTGCTTGTCGTTCATCAAGCAATTATTTCGTGCAAAAAAAGCAAGCTGGATCGCGTCGAACACTGGATTATTTCCGAACGCTTTCGAACGACGCGCGATTAACACTACGCCGTTCGTAGGTCTAATCAGGATTCTTTTGTTCGACGCCGGCGGTTTTTCGAGGTTTTCGGGAGATCACTTCCGTATCACTTGGCAACAGTAGCGTTTACCGAATACTCCGTGTACGTTCTTATAAAAACTGGAAACTCACTAATACGTCTGTAACTTATTGTCGAGCGCACAATGTTACAGTCGATCCAAGAGTATCCAAAGTGTACGAATAATTAAACAAGTGAAAATACGAACGGCGAAACGGTGAAAAGGCGACCTCCAAAAATAACAACATTTATTTTTAACCTTCATATTGCCGAACCCCTACGCACCGATGTCGTCCAAACGAAAAGTTCACTGTCAGTCATCAGAGACTGACGCCGCCTAAGCGGAAAGTCCACTATCAGTCCCCAAAGACTGACGTAGCGCTCAACGTGTTAAACGGAACACAAGCGATACCGACGTTTGTTCGATAGCTTTTTTTTGAACATGGCACCACATTGGTGTGACCGGCGTTTGCTGGACAGTTTTGCTCGCGACACCAACGTGGTGTCACCGGACGGCATAGTGTCAAGTTCGAGCGAATAAAACTAAGCGATCGAGTGAAAGCGTAAAGGTAGAGAAGACCGACAGGGATCCTCCTGGTGGCACGCGTCTTAAACACGATTTTGTAGACGAGGCGACCGATAAATCTCCGGTTACCGTACCGAACGAAACGAGAATTAAGTCGAGGACGATGCATGTTTCGGTGCTATTTGTTGCGAGCGGCGTCGTGAGCGGCGATTTATCATCGTTGCGAATGAAGAAGTTAGACGACGCGTCGCCGTCGCGGGAAGAAAAACGAGGAAAAGGGAGGAAGTCGGAAAGCGTGGGGCCGACGGTGAAAGAGGAAACGCGGAGGGAAGGACGATAAGAGTGCGGAGCAGTGGCGGAAGATTCGGGAGGATGTGGAAGGATAACGCGAAAAAAAGGAGCTGGTCGCGTCGCGAAATCGTTCCTGCGTGTTAAGGTTTTTTATACCTTGATAAATATCTTAGCATCTTCGAGGAAGGAAACTTTATTTTCACAAGGACGCAGATATATAGTACGCACCAACTGCACATCGCCTTTTACTTGCTCACTGCTCGAACGAGAACTAACTCCTTGCCTATTTTGCTTCCTTGGTTGCTAGGTATCGTTCAATCTTTTTTCTTAACGAATTCACGAGTTTTGGGAAGGAATATCTTGAAATAATGGAACTACGACATTTCGAAATCGAACATTTGTAAATAGTAATTAGACTTTCGCTTGATTCAGTCTACGATTATTCGTCGTTCGAATATGTTACGGTTTTTATACTTTCATTATGGAACATACAGGATCTACTACTGACTTACACATCGCTTTCTACTTCGTATTGATCGCTTACTGCATATTGATCGAACAAGAACTAATTCCATATCGGTATGGAGGAATTTTTTAGTTTCTCGGCTGATAGGTATCGTTCACCCTATCTTCTTAAAAAACCCTTCTAACAGATCCACTACAAAGTAGGATATAGCTTTCGAAGAGGAACTTTGCGAATTTAGTTAAATGCACCTTAATTGCGCATGTCGCTTTGATATTACATACTCGTACTACTTAAATATTACCTATACTCCAATTTCTCTCGAACTTTACCCTAAAATCGATCACGAAGCTACGACATCGTTAAGTCACTATGTCGTTTTCCATTCGTACCCTACTGACTCTTCTTTAATCAAATTAGCGTATTTTCTTACGTACTCCAATTTAACACGTCGAACGATTGGATGGATTCGTAAAACGGCAAGAAAGGGAGGAAAGGTGTCGATTAGCGAACCGTTCGCACTTTCAGAAACAATTATTCCAGATGGTTGCTCGCGCATTCTTGCCGCTGATCATGAAGAAACGCCAAGATATTTATACATGTACACGCGCGTTTAAATGTACATTTATACGCATACGTATACGTACGTACGTGGGTACATAAGCGTGTACATATAGATACATGCATATATGTATCGATATATATATATATATATATA
>JAITYT010000330.1:1314781-1344937 GCA_025433975.1 Liostenogaster flavolineata
CAAGAAACGGAATATATTCGCGTCTTAACAGGCGTCAATTGTACGTCTTACGACGCGTAATTACCGCGTATCGGATCCACGTGCTTTTCTTCACAATTTGAAAAATTACGACTTCTCGCTCCGGTTATTTCGACGATTTACGCGGACGTTGGCGCAGTGGGCTCGCGCGGAAGCTACCCGCGCGAAATAAATATGACGACGATCGATCACGATCCAACGAGCTGCTTCGAGCCAAAAAATAATCGTTGCTCGACCATTCGGTGGAAGGGGGAAGGGGGAGCGTTACATCGATATTCCACCGATTAACTTGCTGTTATCGTAGCTCTCGCGCGGCTCCAGACCGGTTATTAAAATTTCACGTTGCTTCGCTTCCTTCGCCACGGCCACCTCAAGGAAATACGATTGGCCCTGCGAGCTCGCGATTCTCGACTCCCCTCTAGCCGTTTTCCAGGTAATCGTACCGCGTGGCTCGTTTATCGCGACGGTCAGCGACAGTCGAGCCAAAGAGGAAGAAACGTTTGTTCCGTGCGCGTCGTAATTATCACTCGTCGAGCCCCGCGCCACCTTTTACCGATCGCGCTGGAGAGCACCGCTGTGAGGGCCGGAGGAGGGGTAGGAGGTCGAAGAGGGTCGAAGGGTGGCGGATACGGGAAGTAGGGGCCAACGAGGTTTGACAGAGACGTCGGATGCGGTTTGCCACGAAGTTTGGCCCGCAGTCACCCCACGGTTTACCGGGTTAACACCCTCGACTGTCAGTCGGCTGTCATGCGAACCCTCGTCCAGGGCTCCTCGCGCGCGTTCAGCTGTGCCGCCTCGGTACTTCGCGCCACTCGAGCCAAACGACTCGTCTTCGCCACGCCGTACCTTCGGTTTGACCCGTTCTTCAGCGTCGGATCGAATCCCACATCGGAGATCTTTCAAACTTGCCAAATCTCCCCGCTGTTCTCACCATCGATGGCCTTTATTTTCCCTCGATTTCCTTTTACAACGACGTTTCGATATTCCTATTGGAAGATATTATATCCTAGTTTTTAGGGTATTTTTTCTTTTTTTTTTAGAGTTATCGTTTAAGGAGAAGAAGTTTGACGATGTCTAGCTGCCGAGGAGGTCAACATTGCCTAGGCACGGTCGAGTTAGGTCTTGTCGCTTCGGTAAGCGGTGTGCAATTTGTACGTATGGTATTTGCGCTCTTGCCTAATGGAGTTCTGTTACTCGAGAGCGTTGCGGTTTTGTTCGTTCTATTCTGGAAGCTTAAATTCGAAAACCTTAAATCGTTTTCGATTCTTTTTAAATTCGTCGTGAAGATTGTAAAGGTCATCGCGAAGTGAATTGTAATGAGCGCGTCTCTTCGACTTTGGTCGCAGAGTAATATTCGCGTCGAATCGATGAGATCGGGTAGCTCATCGTATCTTATCGCAGCTCCTGAAGGCGATCATCGGAAAACATGGGTCGCGAGCAACTGCGTGAGATCGTATCGCGATCGAACTCGTTATTCGAGATAAACGAAGAAAGCAACGACAAAGTCTCTTGGTGTCCTCTTTGGCCTCCTGCTCGGGCAATCTCGTATTTTTCTCGCTTCTTCGGGCGTTCGTTAGCCGCGAAGACGTAGGAAGTATCCGCGTACCGTTAGAATCCTCGGCCAACTCGTTCAGCACGATTTTCTCTCCTTTTGAATCGATGTCGCGAGACTGTCCATCCCGTGACACGCGGGACACTGATGGCTTCGTCCTGCTCTATTAAACGTCGTGGGATAATCGAATCCTTCGCGCGGAGAAAAGAACAACTTCGATCTTTTTTTTTTCTAGACAGCGGCAGGGTGAGAAGGAGGGTGGAAAGGAGGTCCGACGTCGACTGGCGGCCGATCGTCCGGCCACCTGCCACCGCGTTGACGCCAAGAGCTTCTCGATAAGATCCACCTGTGCGAAGGAGCTGCCGTCGCATCGTAGACAGCTTCTCAATGTCTGACTCGTGGTCTGATCTAGACCATCGCGGTTTGTGCAATCGTTTTTAGAACGAGGATCGAACGACGAAGAAGTCGGATGAAGTTTGGCCGATGGTTGACTACGATATTCATCGTATCTTTTTTTCGTTCGAGTTAATCCAAGATTTTTAGAAATCTTCCAAAAATTCCCTGAGATAGTAAGCGAATCGGAAAGAACTAGAGCGTGAGAGCGGAGAATAAAATAATGAAATATGCAAATGAGAGTATCGATTCGATCGGCTAGAAAGTAATTTCCGTTTTAAAGCGATTAAAGATCAATTTTTTATATAAAGTTTTTATATTTTTTATATATTAATTATATAGTTTTCTTTACATTTATATATAGGAAATATATAATATGTACTTATATAGTTTCATTAAAGGAGTACTGACAAGAGTCAAAGAAAAAAAGCGTAACTTTGTTTACTTGTGAAAACAGAAATTACTTTTTTGCCAATCCAATGCAAAATCTAAGCGAATAAAATATAATAATAGATGAGGATAGGCACGAACGATCGTAGAGGAAGATACGAGAGCGTCGTAAGGGAAAAGAGAATCTCGATCGGTGGTTTGCCGTGCGTGAGGAGTTCCTACGATTTTCAACGGGGATAATCGCGCACTAGGCTGAAAAGGAAGGGAAGCGAGAGTGACCGAAGAGCCACTCACCTTTTGTAACGCGTTCTACGGCGGAACGATAAAGTCGTTGCTTTCTGTGAGGCGCACGGGGCGCCTCCTGCTGCGGTTAGGCTCACTCGCTTTCTTTCGTTTCCGTTCTCAAAAGGGAAGAACGAAGGGTTTCGACGACGACAGCTATTTACACATGGATATCGACGACTGTCACTCGTTCGATTTCTTCCAACGAAAGCGACAAAAATCTAGACGAGCTACGGATTCGTCGGTCAGATCGTACGACTCGCACTAGCTAAATTTTCCACCAATCGATCGAATGTCAAACGAATTGTAAAATGAAACGGAGTCGACCTAGTGTTGCCGTATCGTGGTTACTCGATACCGTCAAATTAAACGTAAAATACGTGCAAAATTATTGTTGTAACAGCGCTGATAGTAATGAAGGTCGATGAAGATGATAACAACGATGATAGTAGTAGTAGTAGTAGTAGTAGTAGTAGTAGTAGTTGCGCTAGTGGTGTAGCCAATGGAGGTAGCAGTAGCAGTAGAAGTGACAGAAGTATTCCTGAATAGGCACGACAAGTAGAAGGTAATACTAATTGCCTAATAATTAGTAAACAAGAGAAACTCGTTCTTTTCACGGTCTGAGACGTTGCAATCACAACGGAACAGCGATAACAGCAACGATTGTAAAAAACAATACCATTAATGTGACCAATGAAGGTAACAGTAGTAATAGCAGTTTTTAGTAGAAACGGCAGGTAGTAAGCAGTATGAAGCGTGTTAATAATTGTAAATAAGAGAAAATAAGAATAAAAAAGAGGAAATCGTTCTTTTCGCGGTTTGAGACGTTGCAATCACAACGGAACAGCGATAACAGCGACAATAGTAGTAACAGTGCCTGTAGTGTGGTAAACGAAGGCAGTAGTAGCAGTAACAGTTACAGTAGTAGTCGTGAGTAGACACGACAGGTAGTAGGTACTGCTAAGCGTGTTAAGAGGCTATCATCGAGGGTACGAACGAACAAACGAAGGAAGGAACGAACGGAAGTCGATATCTCGATCGTACGTGTATTTCGGTCTGTTTTGCGCGTGGTGTGATCAGTGGAACGACGATAGAGCGTACACGTAACGAGAACGGTGAATGGCACCGAAACGGTTACGTAACGAAACGACTCGCATAAAATCGACGCAGTTCATCGAGCATCTCGCGATGAAAGGATCGGGAATCGCGGTTGAGTTTCTTGAACGATGTCGACGCGACGATTGAGATTTTAGAAAGGATAAGTCGCAGGACGGTAATACCAATGGCGACGTTCATCGATCGACGTTAACGTCGACGCTAGAGTGGACCAAGTTGGAATCTAGGGTACGGCAATGCCTCGATTGGACGATTGCACGTTCGATGTACGCCACCGTACGTATCGAATTTTTTGCCTTTTCTTTTTCTTTTCCTGTTCCTGTTTTAGCTCTTCCTTCTTTCGCGATTAATTTAATTTTTAATTTAATTATTTAATACTAATCAGTCGATTGCATGCGCCTTCGCTAAGTGGCAAAAGATCGTTGATAATATTAGTGATTATATTATTGACTCGTAATAACAATATATTGCAAAATTATCTGTTTTAATGTGATTAAAAAATTCAACGTTATTTTTTGAATTACCTAATTTGTGTGAAATCTCGTTCAGAGCCGGGTAATTCGACAGTTATTTTTCTTTCGAGAAAATATGTGGTTTATGTCAGAGTCGTTGGTGAAAAATTAGCAAAGAAATATCTCCAATAATACGAAATGAAACGTCAAGATCGTTACCGCGATAACGTTCTCATCGATCAAGAAAAAGTCCGTCGACGTATAAAGTGTTACATGCGTGTAATTCGCGATGGTGTCGTGAACGATCGATCGATCGTACCGTCTGCAAAGAAAATCGATTACCTACGCCTGTCATTCAAGAGGACGATTCATTCTTGGCCAAACGAGTCACTTTGTTTCTTTCGTAGCTACTTTGCCAAACCTTTGAACCTTTGCCAAAGGCGGAGAATCCAATCCTAGAGAAACGGTCATATTAGATAATGACAGAGGCGTTCTCAACGATTTAGCGATCGATTCCGACACTCAAAGTTCATGCCTGATCGCGTTGCATATTCTTTGTTAAAGAAGCGTACGTTTCAAGAACGATATACAATTGACCTTCGCAAAAGTAACATCGACGCAAACTTGTTTGCCAAATACACGCCTAACAGAGTATTACGACGATGACTTTTGAAACAAATACGTCTTTTAAATAATTATTAAGAGGCATTTCATTTATTTCACCTTTTTATAGGATTTTCGAATCGGTCCTGCGCGCGTCCGACGCAAGACAAGTCGACGACGAAGACAACTCTAAATTGTTTCTCTGAGACGAAAACTCATTCGTAACCCTGCATGCAACGAATCGCCGCTCCAAAGGGCAGAGGAGGAGTGAGAGAGGGAGAAAGAGGTCATCGCACGAGACTTGGTCTCCTTTCTCGACAAGATGGCGCGTTTCTTTTTGCCAGTCGGTCTCCCCGTCTTTTAATCTCTCTTCGGACGCATCGCGGCCTTCCCGAAGGAGCCTGCACGACAGATGGATTTTTAAGTTCTCGTGCGTCCAACACTCGATACGAATCGCCATCCCAGGCGTCGCTGTCGCTTCGCGTTCTTCCATCGACGAGATTTAAACGCTCCTTATTGCTCTTATTTCTTTAATTACTCATCCTTCTAACGGTTCGATTCGGAACCCAATTGGAGATTTCGAATTGCTCGAGACGTTATCGTCGCAGCTGAAACTCCTTCGACGCGGCTCGTTTTATTCATATTCCTGAGTTTCATCGGCGACAAAATAGGAAGGCTGAAAATAATTAATTTTTTACAGGGCCGATACTTATAACGCAGCAACGTAATCACGACGAACGATAACGAAGCGTAATCCCGCGAGGCATTAATAAAAGGAGGGACGTCGATAGGATCGCTCTCGTAGATCGATTTACGAGCTACGTTCGCCTTCTCATCGAGGAAATCTTTAAGAACATCGTCACGAAACGAACGAAACTTTCGACGGAAGATGGGGATTAATAATCTTATTCATGAGTGACCGAGGGCCTGCGTTATGCCTCGACGGTGGTAACAGCGACGACGAAGACGACGAGGTTGCCTCCGTTAGTTCCCACCAGAGCGGAGCTACCTGTTATCCTTCCTTCTAAATTATGCTTTTTAATTAAATCCATTCACGAGAGAGATAACGCCAGAGAGGAGGGGGGGGGGAGAGAAAGAGAAGAGGAGGGAAAGGATCGCGTGCGAAGGAGACGAAAGGAGAGAAGGACAAGTCCGTCTCGTTCCAGCCTACCGGAATGGTCGCGCGTTACGAAAGGCCTCCGATCCCCGTATACGAAAAAGTCTACCTTGGATAACTATGGCCGCGGGCCAAAAACAGGGAGCTATCCAAATTTATTCGGCTATCGAGGGACCGCTGGACGCGAGTCGGAGGAGAGGAAGAGAAGGTCTCACATCCTTCTTTTTGGTCCTTCTCGTCCTCTTCGTCATCGTCTTCGCGCTGATTCTTTTTTTGCATCTTCGTTCCCTGCTTATGGGATCCTTTTTCTTGCTTTCCCTAATCGACCTTCCGATTTGAAATTATCGTTATGGCCCTTAATGATTTCCGGGTATCGAAAAGGATACGATCGCGCGAATCGACGTACACGGCCGCAACAACGAGAAGCTATAATGACCGCGATAGCGGCCAGAACTAGTCCCGCGAAGGCTATGATAAACGCATATCGGGTCTAGATACGCCAATGGACGTTTCATTGTATTCGGAGAAATTTTACGATATGGAAAGAAGAATTTCGGTATTTCGGCAGTTATCGAAGGTGATTTTGTCAATTTTTAAAAAAGATCGCGAATTTAACGAAGGTCAAGATCGAGTGGAATCTGAGCCTGATACAAGAAACGCTGCTTCGTCATTCGCAAAATGATTAGGCGTTTAAGGAAATTAATCGACGGATAGGTGGATGATGTATAGAGAAAGGAAGAAGAAATACGAAAAACGAATGGAACTAGGCAAGGTGGCGCGAAAGAATCGTCGGTAGAGAAAGGGTGGATCCATTCGGGCAATTCATTAGCGCTCATAAATCCGTTAGCCTTGACTCGACGTTGAATATTAAAACGAGCATTATCGGACTGGTTATAACTCCTGTCCATTTAACGCGAGTAACATCCATCCCCTTTCGCCTCCAAGCAGAGACGGAGCCGTGAAAATTGGAGCGCTTCCATGCGACGGAACGCACCCCCCTCGGATTGCTCATCCACGATGTTGCAACAGAGCTGAACGCAGTTAGCGCAAGAAGCGCGAGCCTTTGATCAAAAAATGTCGAGGAATTCCACTGAAAAATTCTATATCCTTATTTTGCAGAGGGTCTAAAAACTAGAGGGTCTGCTAGATGGATTCTTTAAGGATGAAAAAGGTCGAACGACATTTAGCAGTTTAGGAAGAACAAATACCCCACGCTTAAATAGCAGCTTAGAAAATATAAATATCCTTTAGTACTCGACATAAAGTCAGTTCTGCTTCGGTCGGTAATTGGTCAGTGCGTGCGAAGTTGGCGCGTGTGGCGTTTTGGTTTTGTTCTTACCAATGTGAGAGTCGCAGACTAAATCAACCGATCGCTTTATCACCATTAACGGATGTTCTATTTCGAAGTGCCGCGGTTCCATAATGATAAAGTATGTAACGTAACCATATCCTAGTTGTCGAGGGTCTACTGAATAGATTCTGTAAGGATGAAAAAAGTCGGACGGTATTTAGCAGTTGAGAAGTAATAAATACCCCACGGTATTGGGATAGAGTTAGCTTTTGTTTAGTACACGATAAGCGGTCGGTGCTCGATGGAAAGAAAAAGCCCTTAACAAAAAGGCAGAGTTAAATCGTCGAAAATTACGATGCGGCTACGCGACGAATTTTCCTTGGTCCTCGATCGATTTTCTGGCCAAAAGTCGGTAGCGTGAGATTCCTCGCTTAATCACGCGTCTTCTCTAAAAAAAAATATGAATAACGTCCGATCGAGAACGAGCCCGAAGACGGCTGAAAGAACGAACGACGTGGAAGCAACGACCAACCGAGGAGGAGGAAGACGAGCTAGGAAGATGAGAAAATGGGAAGAGAACGACGTGGTCGAAGTAAGGCGAGGAAAAAGAAAAAGAAAGGTCTGCCGGCGGGACACGTAGAAGCGGAGTAGTCCACCTAATTTTTCTTAACGATTCGTCGCGTCGCAAGAAAGCGACGTCGAAACGTAACGACAACGACGACGACGACACGAACCGTGGTAACGAGTACACCACGCGATCGGTTTCTAGCAAAAATCGAGACTCGTTTTTCAAGCGTTACGTCTTCATTAGGATAATGAGAGCACTGTAAATCTTAAGAGAAGCGCCGCTCGATTCGAAGAGCATTCCCAGTGCCAAGAAACGATGGCGACGACGAGGACAACGACGACGACGACGACGACGACGGAAGCCTCGGCTGCATTTGCATCGAGTAATTTAGTGGTACATAAAATTCTGCAGCCAATTAGCGCCGTAGTGTCCGATCTATCGCCCGGCTAGTCGTTTACCGTCGTTCGCTCTCTACGAAAGCTTCTAATTTGGGAAAGACCCTCTCCGCCTCCCTCCTCCCCTAGAATTCGGCCTTCGTCGCCCCTTCGAACATTTTTTTTTCTCCTTTTTTTGTCCCCCCTACTCCTTCCTCCTTCCTCCTTCCTCTCGGCTCCTTGGCTCCCACGCGATCGTTACCGGCTTCGCGTAAATTTCTCGTTAGCGGGACGACCTCGAAGCCGCCACGGAGCCGAGGCAGTCCATAATAACGTCACGTACTTGTAACCCGGTGCTTTAAGAATGTTAACGCGATCGTTGGAACGTCTTTGATGCTTCGTCGTTCGTCGCTTGCGCGAACCACGCTCAAGGTCGAACGCACCACGCGACCGTCGTAAGATCGATAGCGGATTTTCGAAAATGGCGGCTGGACTCGCCTCTAGTTTTCGACCATCCATCGTAACTGCGATCTTTAAATATCTTCGAGCGTCCTTCTAGAAAGGAACGACGTCGAACGGTGCAACGCGTTACGAAGAAATGTTTTCCGAACGATTTCCGACACGAATACGTTTAAGAATGAATTTTTCGCATATCGTCGCCATTACGGCGATAAGAAGAACAACCCGCCAGTAGCGTATAATTACAATTACTACGTAGTTAACTCAACTTGCATGAAGCAATTGGCAATCCTTCGATGTGCGAAATGCTATTCATCGGCTTGAAAATGCCGTAGGACGGAAGGCGAGTTTGAAAAGTCCAGATAAATTCGTAGCGCTGCTCTTCTGGTTTGATGGGGTCCGTTCGATCGATCGATACGTCGTAATGAGAGACGATATGGCGAGGTGTCCGTTCTTGCGAACAAAGGAAAACGCAAGGTCGAAGTCGTGGCTGGGTGGAAGAAGAGGAGAAAGAATCTCGCGGTCCGAGAGAGGTTAAGAGCGTAGGTATATGGGGTAGGCGCGAAGTGGAATACGTCAGGAGCCGGCCCATTAGCATATAGACACAGTTGCCTTCTGGCTATGGTGGCCGGTGGTAGGTAGCCACCAAGGGGCTGGTATTTATTAACGGTGTATCCTTAACTGATACGTCGTATTTACTCACTTTGTTCTCGTTAAGATTCTCCACCCTCTCTGCAGCGGTGAAATTTATGCGGTGCCACTCGCGCCGAGGGAATAAAAAAAATCACCCGTCCCCATAAGCGTACGTATAAATCGTTCGTATAGAACAAACGAAGCAGTCGAACGTTTGCTGAACGTTCGAAGGATGGAAGCGAGGAGCGCGTAAAGGTAACGCCTGATTTCGTTTCTTCCATTCTTTTCGACTCGAGAGAAACATCACGAGCGTTTCGCCGATTTCTTTCTTCAAAGTCCAACGGATCGATCGTCGTAAAATACATTGTGGTTAATTATTTTTTAGAGGTTCTTCTTAACGCTCGACCAATCTAAACGCGTTCTAGGTGACGATTGTAAATTCTCTGTTCGTCCGTACTGTCTGAAAAAATGATATCTCAGCAACGATCACCTGATTGGTATTTCCTCTGGTCTCCCGAATGCAACGTATCGGCATTCTTTCTCACTCCTATAAATTTCGTTATCCTTCGTCGGGCCGAACTCGAGAAACGACTATCGACGAATCAGTACGATTCTATGAAAGGAAATAAAAGGTTGATACTGGGACATAAATCGCGAGAATATTCGAGACCATTTTATTCCGACGTTCTATAATACGTCGAAACTCCATCGAAAGGAGCGAGCTCGGGGCGCTCCTCAGCCTCCTCCCTCTTCCCTCGACCGAATTAACGATCCCGTCGATCCGAGGACGATTCCTTCGGGCTCGGTAGCTCGACGAAAGGTCGAGTCCCGAGCATCGGGGGAGATCTTTACCGCGTCAAGCGTCCAGAGTGAGGGTAAGGGAGGATGAGGATAAGGATGACGATGATGATGATGATGATAATAATGATAATGGTAATAGTCAAGAATCGTTCGATAAATTAAGGAATTGATAACATTTTAGACAACTCGAATGAATTTTTTGCGTCCTACGCTTAGCGTCGCTTCACTCGCGAGATTTCGCTCTACTTCTGACCAAATTCTCACTCGTCTTTTCGTTCCATTTCCTGCGAGCTTTAGCCCAATTCTATTTCTCTTCACAACTAACCGTTGATATATCGTACTTCCGTGCGCAAGCTCAGCCGCGTAAGAACGGCAGCGGAGTCAGAAGAGTGTCTTTATCGTGTCGTTCGAGCAGGACCAGGTAGACGAGCTCGCGTCGATTTTATTCGCCTCTTACGTCACTCTGTCGAGAAAGGCGTAATGCGCGCCTAGGAGAGGAGACTCTCGAATAGTCAGAAAGAGAGAAAGAGAGAGAGAGAGAGAGGATAAAAACGAAAGGTAGCAAGAAAGAGAAGCTCCGACGACGGGGGGAAAGGAAAGATAGAAAGAGAGGAGAACCGTTCCCGTATATTTGTAATTTTATTACCCGGTCCTGCATGGTGGTCCTGGTCGGCGGCTTTCTTTCAATTACGAGGGTTCAACGTGGAATCAACGTGTAAATAGCGCCGACGCGAAGTCAACCGGCGGAATCGTACGACGATAAATTTAAGCCGCCACTGGGGGAGGGGTCGCTCGACCAAGGGGGTGGGTTATTAGCATTTAAACGACGCGGCGGCGCGTTACGACGACGCTCGAGCGAGCTTCGAGATCTTCGAGAGGCGGTGGGTGATCACGGTTTTCGTCTTCACGTGGAAAAGCAAGACCGCACGAAAGTCACGGATCGGAGAGTAACGATCCACCGTTGTCTCGTCTCGATAGGGGCCAAATCGTTCGGTAACCTAATGGCGGAGGTGCTCCAAAGGCCAACAGCGCGTGTCTCGGTTCCATGTCGAACCCGAGGCTGGATCGAAGTCCGAGCAGTACCGATTTTCCTACTTTTGTCTTCGAAACACGTAGCTCTTGTAATTTGCAGCGTTCGTTGCTTAGTCCTTGTTGAACGAGTCCGAATCTATCGCGTTGGCAATTTGACGATTTCCGAGAATTTTTAAAATCGTTTCTTCCTAGGAGTATCGATCTCGATCTCCGTCTTACTCGAATCGTTTCTCCATGATATAAATTATCGATAGAAATTATTACACGGTCGGCTGTCCGCGCTAACGACGCTCGAAGGTTTTCGTTTCTCTTTTTTTCTTCTTATTCGGACTTGTCTTCGTCTACGAAGGCAAGTTTTTCGGATGCTCACCGTGTATAATTCCTGAACGATGCGTTTCGTAATTTCCAACGATTCGACCAAAGTACGAGCCACGACGAGGTAATCGTTGGGGCTTTGATATATCGCCGGTCTATCGAAAAGCAGCCCACCTTATTCGTCTCTCGATCGTCCTTTTCGAAAGCAATTAACAGAAATGACGCATGCGATGTCGTAGGGCCGACCGTTCCTTGGACTTAGACGGAAGGCGACGATACCGCGGATCAACACCGTGAACAATTATTCGTGGCGCCTTGAAATTAGTTGTTGCCTCGCCTACGAAAAGAAAGAATTACGCCGCAGCGCGTATCGAAGCGCGACCAAGAAATCGTAAGTCATCCTCTTTACGCGTTCTCGCGCTCTCGAAAATTTACATCGAGTAACGAGGAACACCGTTGCGTCGCTCGAGTCAAAACGCACGGGAGAAGTCGAGAAAGGAAGGAACGTTTATCGTGGAGAAAAATTATTCGATGCGCGCGATAAAATTCGCCGATCGATTTCCTGTCGTTCAAGAGCAAGCAAAGGTCGAAACGTCTCAAAAGATGACGTTTTAGGTCGAAGTGACTCAAAAGGTGGCGTTTTAGGTTAAAATATCTCGAAAGATGAAGTTTCAGGTCGAAACGTCTAAAAAAATGGCGTTCCAAGTCGAAACGTTTCAAAAAATAACATTTCAGGTTGAAATGTCTCAAAAGATGACGTTCCTAGACGAAATGTTTCTAAAAACGGTATTTCAGGTCGAAACGTCTCAAAAGACGACGTTCCAGGTCAAAAGTCACTAACTTCCGTACGACTGTGCGACTTCGTGATTGGACGACTAGGTCTCCAGAATCTCGCGATATTAAATAAACTCTTTGATTGGGCGGTAGCGCGTCGTCTTAAATTCGAAACGGACGCCTTGGAGTATTTGGGCCTTCGAGCGATACCAGCCTAATTAAGGATCGATATACCACGTTCGTAGGACGCGTGTAGGACGCCTGTCATCGCTACCGCAACGCGTCGTTCGCTCCGCCAATTGATCGTTTACATGTTAATGGCGCGAGCAGCTCGTTTGGAACCGCGTGTTTGTCTTCATCGTCGGCGCTTTTCGCGTCCATGGAATTCGGGAGATTTGGCCAGACGATGTCAAACCAAGGAGAAGGAAAGCTTCCGCCTCGTAACTTACACCGATCCCTCCAATTCGTTACTTGGATTGGTTAATAAGACACCCTAGAGGAACGAACTCCTACGAACTTCGCCTATTTTCATTCGAAGTTCATCCGAAGTTAAGTTCGGCTCTCTCGATGCTAGGAGGAAATCGTTGGATCAAATTTTGCGTCGCGACGACGAGGCCAAGTAGAAACACGGATGAGATAAAATATATAATAATAATATATAATATTTACATATCAAATATTACAGCTTCTCGAAGTTAAGTGCGCTTCTAAGCTCGAAAAAAGTGTCTTTCAAATCCTTCTATTGACCCTTTTTTGTCCCTTACACGCTCTACCTACCGCTTGTCCCACTACGTCGCCACTTGCTTTCATGTCAACGTGGAATATCGCTTTGCAAACGGATACGGCCTAAACGCATCGCGATACGTGCTTTACGATACACGCGTACCAACCTACATGTTCTCCCACTCCCTTACCAACGAGTCACGTGCAAACGAGGAAACTATGATACTTACTAGTACGAGCTAGAAATCGTCTCGAGATAAGAGTCGAACCGGCTCACACACGTTCGTACATTGGACTAGGTGTCGAGGTAATTTGCTTGGCCTGAAGTCTTACGTCACCTTGCTCGCGAGGATCTACCAAGTGACCGTGACTCTTAGGTCGCCTTGATCCGAGGATTCGCCAAGTGGTCGAGATTTTGAGATCACCTTGCTCGCGAGGATTGACCAAGTCATCATGATCGTTAGGTCACCTAGCTCGCGAGTATTCACCAAGTGGCCGTGATTCGTGATAGATAAACTTCCAGACGCATCAGCGATCTAAGCAGAGTCTTTCGCACCTGCTCGTCCACTGGACTCTACAACAGGGCAACCATACATCCACCTGACTACCAACCGATATGGAAAACGTAAACGCGATGCCCCTATAGTTAGCGCACCGGATAACGATCTCCGGCATAGTCTTAACAGCCTGGTGATCTCTTTCGCGTTTAGATCTCCTCGGCGCGGCCTGTGTACGCACCTTTGCCAGGCCAATATCCATCTGCGCGAGCGGTAGAAATTGCGGTGGTCGTAAGCTTGATGAAGAAGTATCAAAGAGGAATAGGAAAAATCGTGAATCGCCGTTGATCGATCCTCTAACGACTCTTTAACGGTGACATGTTCACGACAGCTTTTAACACCGAGGCTACCAACGACCGGTCAAACCGTTTTAAGCCTTGCTTGGAATTTCCTACGTCGAACTACTTATTTTCAACGCGAATAGAAAAAAAGTCTTTAACCTTAGTTTAACACCAGGCAAGGTAAGAACAGATATACGTGAAATATCAGTAGATTTTAGTTAAGAGTTCGAACTGACCAATATTAAAATTATTATCACAGCTTCTTTTTGCTAACCTGGTCATAAATATCGCTCTTACCGAGTTACCGTGGTCATCTTTCCGTGAATACGAAGAACACCTTGCTGTGAGTCAAGTCGCGGCGTAGCTCGAGCAACGCGGAAACGATCGAATTTAGATCTCTCTTGGAAACTACCGCGAAAAAAGAAAGAGCCTCCGGTTATCAATCGCGATAACGGTCCTGATCGCAATCGCGGACTTCACGGACGCCCTGGTGAAGGTGGAAACTACGGCGTGTCGAGGAGAGGAGAGGAGGTTCGAATCGGCCGAAGTCGAAGAGGCAATTTAAGGACGGACGAACGCTCGTGGAGGGAGGATAGGCACGTTTACGCGGCGCAACTCGTCTCGGACGGCGCGTTAGCCTCCGCGACGATCCGCCGCCTCGGCTCGGCAACAAACTGGCACTAAATCACGTTTGGCAGACCGTGAACCCGTTCATCTCGGGATGGACGCAGGTGCTGCCCTAAAGTGGACCTCTTGAAGATCCAATCTTGGACGTGCTCGACGCCGATCCTCCTCGTGTCGTAATATTCCGTAGGAATAAGTAAACGATTATGACGGGCGTCGGGGGTGGGTGGAGGGTGAAGGGTGCATCGGTAAGTCGACGAGAAACGTTTACGTCGCGATGCTTTGCGACTCCCGTTGCAACGTTTCGCCGGTGCTAGTTTTCTTTGTTCGGGGCAATTCGGGAGAACTCGCGAACGATCGAGCGAGTGAAATTATCGTCGTAATAAAATCGTTCGTTAACCCGTTCAAGAAGGTTCAGAGATTTAAATACCGAGGCCCTAATGGCGGTATTTAAATTTTTAAAAATCCAACTCCGTGCCGCTCCGGTGAAAATAATTTATATCCTTTTAAATGTTAATCCTAAGATGGTAAAAAAATAGCTGTGGTAAAATTTCTATTCTATTTATTCTACATCGGCGAATGAGGCCTACATGCACCGGCAGCCATGTTCTCGTCTGGATTCATCATATTCGTCGTTCGTTTCTCGATTCACGTTCCTGCGCTTCGCGATTGGTCGTTCGAGGATTTACAAGGCATTTACAGTGCGAAACTCGTTCCTCGAGCGTTCTTTCGTAATTTCACGATTAGTTTACTCTGTTCGACCGAAAGTGATAACGAGAGCTTAATACTGTTCGCTAAAGTGCGCGATCGTAAGACGATAAAGTCACGGATAAGAAGTCCAAAAGTCGTTGGTTTTATTGGAACGGATACTAACACACGCGGAGATTGAAGCCGTCGTCTTTCACTTTTCTTCGATCTGTACTTCCCCTCCTTTTTCCTCTCGTTTCTTCGCCACCTTGGTAAAGACCATAAGTGTAATGGCGTTCAAAGCCAAGCGTAGAGCTCGCTCTACTTACCGGCCTGTTTGGTTCGCGAGCGTGGATCGATCGATCGGTCGATAGTCTCGCGTCGATGAACGTATCCGGACGTGTAATCGATTAAACGAGCGATTGTTGGCCGTTCTTCGCCGAGGGGCAGCGCGACGTCGTGCGCCGATTCCCTCGAGTAACGCAAAACCGTCGGTAAGCGCGTAAGTGATACGTGTAACGCGGAAAAACTGCTTTCGGCCTTTGCCTACCAATTTGCACCGCGATTCCACGCGATAATGTCGCGTCCTACGCGACAAATTGCCCATGGTGTAATCAACGTGATCGTAATAGCGTGGAATTTATGATGGCGGCACTGCAAACTTGTCTAGACTTTCGTCCAGATCGTCTAAACCGTACGAATCGTAAGGGCGCGGAATGACGAGATTCGAATCCCTCGCCAGGCTCTTATCAATCTTAAGATCGTTTAAAAGTTCGAAACTTTTCGATCGCTCTAACTATCCCCGTTTAATTCGACCTACGATATTTGGCAACCGATCCTATAGTTTGGTCAACTTCTGCACGATTTCTCTACGTTGCCACAGTTTTAAATCAACTTTAGCTTCCGATAGATTCCCAAAGCCACTGGCGGAACTTTAGAACCATCGATTCACAGATTTCTCAAACTTATCACTGTTTTTAGCCTTTGATCTTCGCTTCGTTTTTACCCAAAATAAATCGGGATTCGAACGAAGATCTCTACCAAGAATATTCTCCAGAATATTGCAGCGTGGAAATCTCCTTGATCGACCCATTCTAAAAATATCCAACTTCGTAAGACGAGGAAACAAGAGACAGATCAAACTGCACAAATCACTACGCGTGGTGCTTCTTTCTCCCTACGAATCCACCGACTCCCGCGGTAGGATGTTATCGTTGCAACGCGTGCCATTTACGAGCCAACGTACCCTCCCCTCCTCCCCCCCGTAGTCTCGGTAGTGGATAACGTCCGGCCGTACGTACGACGGTATTATAAAACAAAGGATGCGTTCGCAGCCGATCCCGTAACGAGACGGAAAGTATAAGGTTTAGCCGCGGCTATGAATTATACCGCGTCGCGATTATAGGTATTACCTGCATGTAGCGACCGTAAACTAAACGGGCAAGCCCGGCTAGAGGTCGCTAAGGAGGACCACGGAGAGCTTAATTTCGTTCCTCGCCTCGTGACCGCGTGTCTACGGGTATGTGGAACTACGAACGCTGCACGATAAGCAGCCAGCTCGCGAGCAATAAAGGCGATCGAGGCGGACCCGTTCTTGCGATGCCTGCCCTATCCGCTTGCCTGCCTACTTACCTACCTACCTACCTACCTCCTACCTACCTAACCCGTACCTCTGAACGTCGAGAAGGAAGACGGTAAGAAGGTTGGTAGGACAAGGAGGATAAAATCACGTTGCGACCATTAACGCCTCTACCGAGTCGACGCTGGTGTACGGCACGTACGGTGTGAGGGTTGACGAGGGTAGAAAGTGGGAAAGCTAGAGACTAAGAGAAAGAGAGAAAAACAGACGGCCGCACCGAGGGAGGGAAGGAAGTTAGAAAACAATAGTGGCTCCTATTTTCGATATGAATTTGAGCTAGGGCGACGACCAACGTTTCGTTCGATGTCCCAAGCGGAAATTTAACCCACGGACGTTTTCTGAAAATGGAACGAGAGAAGGGCGAACACTCGGACAGTACGCGTACTGTCATCGATCTTACATCGCAAAGTTTGCTGTCGTGTATAGGTACGTGGGTAGAGGCACGTGCGTGAATACGTGGTTACGTCGAGATCCTGGTTAGCACGAGTCTTCGAGGTCTCGTTTATGCTTCATCCCCTGCTACGTGGACGAGGCTTTACTGCCTCGACGGCGATGAATAAAGTCCGCTCTACGTGGAGCACGTGTCGCGTTTTACTTTCGCCTTTCGCTTATGTTAAAAGCACTCGCGATTTGTATGTAAAGCGACGGTTATTTCTAGGACGTGGCTACGTTGTCGACACCGTCATCGATCGTCTTTCCACGACCAATTAATGGAAAGCTTTATAAATATTCGATGGGCGTATCTAGGTACGTATACGCGCGCGTACATGCACGTACGTGCTAAACTCCAAGGGGAGACTACCTACGACGTTGGAATATATTATCGTTCGTACAGTGTTGATTCCTTCTTAAAGAATCGTTATTTAACGAAATCGTTATTCGCCGACGGTTTACCACGCGAGCGTTTAACCGCGTTCCGACGTAGCGCCTTAAATAAATAGTGGACAGTTAACAAACCGCGGGAAATCATGAGAACGATAACAATTATCGCTGATAGGTCGAGACTCGTAGTGAGACCGGACTGTTTACGCGTGTCTGTCGCGACTATCGTTTTAAGGAAGGGAACGTAAAAAGCACGGAAAACGTTTCGAATTGAATGGAAGGGAGTACTTCGTAAATTCATCGAAAATTCGACACTCTGAATAAATACTTTTATCGTTTGATAAGGTACCGTTAATTAACCATAGCCATTGTTTCGTGCGTTTTAACGATTACAATGCACAATGTGATATTAACGATCGTATCGTACGTAACCATCGCGATTACGAGAATTGGAACTTCTTCTACTTGTACCTCTGGAGAAAGATTGTTTTCAAGATAATTAGAAACTGGCAATTGTTACAATTTACAGTTACGATTACAAATGTCGGTAAGGCCAGGTTAATTTTTTATCTCCGATGGAAATCGAAGGAGAAAAATTCACGCGACGTCCATAGATATTTGGAAAAGAAACTTGTTTGCTCGTTCATCCGCGAGTATTTCCATCGCAGATTTTCGCGAAAATACGACGATCGTAGTTGAGATAATCGTCGAAGATAAACGTAGGTGCGCGTGCGCGACGCTCGTCGCGGCGCCGAGTTCTTTACGGATAGCCATCCCGTGGAAATGAATCGTTGTCTCGTTAAAATCGAGGATTATCACTGGTACCTGGTTAGGCTATAACGCAGCGCCACGATCTTCGGCAAATTGGCTCGCGTGTCTTCCTCGCTTTGAATACTTCCGCTGAATTTATAGCTTCATCGTGCTCTCGTGTCGTACGCACGCGCATGCGCGCACGCACCTTACCAGAGCTTCATTTTCATTTTTGGCTCGTACCTGCGTTTTTTCATATTATGCAAATTGTTTCCTTCTATGGGAAACGGCCGATCTCGACGACCACGACGACGAAGACTGTAATGGATTCTCCTTCGATGCGATTCGTTCCTGGAACGCAACGCAGTGTAAAATCGACGCGAGATGATCGAGAATTGATAAAATTTTTTTAAAGGTTTCTTTACATTTTAGTGCAAAAATGCTACGAGCTCTTTTCATATTTTAAACGAATTAAAGTTTGTTAAATGATGTACGCGTCGTTTTGTTCGATCACTTTCTGTCAATTTTGAGATAAAATCCTAATGCATATCCTTTTTCAAAATTAAATTTCAAAACCTCTCGAATTCCTTCATTGGTTTCGCTCATGTTCCAGACGTAATAACTTTTGCCCGAGTAAACAAATATTATACCTTTTTTAATTTTTAATTACTCTGTCATATATCATTTTTTAAACGCACGCAAGAGTTGCCAGATCCACTCAATATATAATAATTTCGTCGGACCACCGATATGATTTTTCCCAAGTGTAGTGGTTGGGATCTTCGTCGCGATGTCGTCGAATATAAGAATAAATGAATACTTTGTTAAAGATATTTTATGATACGATAACGAGCATTCAAGAACGACAACGTTTGTGACATTGCTCGATAGCCGATTACCTGTGTTTTTCGACTTATTTCCTAAAGTGGAAACAATTTCGATTCTATGCGCGTCATCACATTTCTAATTGCCAACGGATAACGAGATATGAACATACGCTTATCGCGAACATTAAAAATATATATACGGAATTGTCGGACTAAAAATGGAACAAAGTTTGCGTGACATCGCATTTAAACGTTCGTGTAAGAACGTTTTTTAAAATTTCTGCCTCTCATTCTTCCCAGTTTGAACGATTTTAAAACCCCGTGAATTGTACACAAAATATACGTAAGAGATTTGAAACCTTTTATTTAAATGTCCGTGAAATAACGAAGCATTGAGTGATTCGAAACACACGATCTTCCATTGTTAAGAATAGGATGCAACAATTTCAGAAATCACGATTGACGTTATTCGAACGAAATAATACACTTCCATCGCTTCTCAAAGCTATCCTTTATCGTCAAGTGTCACCTAGATACTTTTTTCTTCGCAACACTCCTCAGGACGCCCTTGAGAGCCATAAAATAAAATAATGTTGCGAAAAGAATAGAAAGATCACTTTTTATCGACAAATGTCCAGTAGAATTCGATCCAAATCCAAGCTTCGACGTGGTAAATTCGTCCACGATGCGAGAAAAGGACCGACCAATTCGCGTGGCTAGAATCGTCGCACTACGAATCAATTAATTCGCTCTGATATTATCTCGTGGCTTCAGCTACGTCCCCTTCGAAGCTCTCGAATCCGCGGGAATTGAAAAACGACGATCCGCTTAATTCGTTCGGGAAGCGCGTACGCGGGATCACGGTTTATGAGATCGTCAGACCATTGAATAAGTCCATTAGGAGCGCGGTACCAAAGGACCCCCGTCGAAGCGCCTCGTCCTGGAGCGTCGACCCCTCCGATTCGTTCACCCTCGAGCACCCACGATTGGTCTTACGTAGCTTAGATCGCTGCAACGGACTGTGACGTATTAGGCTCCGCGTCTCCTGGCCCTCGACGGCCCGATTTACCCTCTCCGCTCGTTTCTGCCGCTGCTCCCAGCGGAGGACGGACACCGTGCGAGAAGAAGAGAGTCGAGGGTGCTCCTAGTCGAGCAGATTTATTGTTTCGCGATTTAGTGGCCGAGCGAGTCGTGAGAGCGACGCGCGACGCTTCGTTAGGGTTTCTTGTCGCAGGATCCCGAGCACGACGCTTTGCCAATGGTTACGCTGTTGGAGAACTCATCAACGAATTGTAAAGTCGATAAATCGTAAAAATCGTCGATACATCGTGGCTCGAATCGTGGCTTGAATTTGTCGGATGATAAATTCTTCATCTTGATAAGAGGAAACGCTTCGACTCGCGACGACTCGATACTTCCTACGCGTGAGTTTCAATTGATTTTTTTTTCTTTCCCTCGAGTCTACGATTCGTCCAAGTGTGGATATTCGGCAAATTGTTTTAGCGGATAAGCAACTGCGTTATACGGAATGTACGGAAGACCTCGCAAGTGTAGTACCTTTTTTAAAGTAAAATATAAAATTATACGATTACATTTTTTTGGTTTTTAAAACTTTCCAATCTTTTAACCATTGTTCTCGTGTCTGTACGCTACTATCGCGGTATCACCAGCAAATACGAATAGCGTAGAATTTTAATGGAATAGTTATTTTTAATACACTCGTCGCTTGCCGCTTCGTCGTTCTTAGGGTGATGTCGATAAGTCTGTCACTCTGTTACCGCCGCTGTTACCTGTTGATAATTTCTATGGAAGGATTAGAAAAGCTTCGTACCCGAAAAAAATCGACCTCGTATTGCTTATCACGAAAAGTCTTAGCCAAAGGCGTTGCACGAATGGATTGTTTTGGTCGATTGGCGCGGCCAGGACGAATATCGATGGACGATTATTAAGCGATGTTAAGAAATCGTTTCGTCATCGTTGCGGTAGACGTTTCGAGCGGATAATAAAAGTTCGGATCGCGATGGAGGCAGGCAGGACAGGGAAGGAAGGGATGCTGTAACGGCAAAAGAGAGGCGTCCTTTTTCGCGGTGAATTTATCGCTCTCTTTATTCGTATGAAACTCTGAACGGGGAAAAGCCGCTCTCCATAAAAATTCATAGCTGGCGTAAACGTCTCTTCGCTTCTCGGCCACACTTGACAAACTGCGATCGACTCCTCCCTACGTTTCACGAGATATCGATCTTTTTCCAACACGTAGGCGCGTCCACGTAGACAGCCGCACCTACGATATACCTACGCGTCTGGCTCTACGTGCACGCCGTCGAATATCCTGGCAATTTTGACCGTCCTGGGAAAAGAGTCTTCCTTGCCGGCTTGCTACCCGCCGACATCGAGATTCCCGGCGATGAATTGTTTCGCTTCCCGAGATCAACGACGCGATGGAGTTGGTGCGGGAATCGAGCCGGGACTCGAACCGTTCGATCCCAAGTGTGAAATTGCATATTTGATACGGCCAAACCGAAATTGAAAGGTGGCAAGAGGAAAGGTGGTTCACTGCAGACATTTCGTTTAGGGTGTTACTTGTCAGAATTGATTTATATTTTGCGAAATTCGAGTTGCATCGAATGTCGTTAAAAATGACACGAAGTGGACAAAATACGGAAGTTGGACCAAGAACGATAACGAAGGCGGAACATGAAATCCATACCTTGCGAATTATACGTCTCAAAGTATATTTTTTTGGGTGATCGTGCATCTAATGTCATCAAAAACTGACGTGAAGTGTTCAAAGCATGAAATATCCAAAATTGCTTGACCAAGGACGATAACAGTGCCAAAACACGAATTCCATACGGCGCGCTTAAAAGCTTCAATTTAAAATTATGTAATACGTTGCGAAGTATATTTATTTAGGGGCTCCACTGGAGACAATTTGCTTAATTCGTTATTTCGTGCATCGAATGTCATGAAAAAATAACGTAACGTGTACAAAAGATGGAATACCCAAGCTTGCTTGACCAAGAACGATAAAGATGACGGAATATGAATTCCATACGACACGAGTAGAACTTTCAATTTATAATTACGTATTACATTGCGAATTTCACAGGATTCGAACTAAAAGTTCGAGGTTCCCTTGCTCGCCTTAAGAGAATTCTCCATTAGTTTTGATTTAAACCCCACTTGAAGAAACTCTACCTCCAACTGACAATCTACTTAATGCATTATTTCGTGCGGTGCACAAAACAAGGAATACCCAAGATTGTACAATCAAGAACGACAATGATGGCGGAACATGCACTTCGTGCGTGAATTCCATGCGACGCGAGTAAAACTTTCAATTTATGATTATGCGTCGCGAAGTGCATTTCCCTCAACTCGACAGTTCGAGTGATTTCAAGACACATTAGCGTGTAATCTGGACGAACGGACCACTCGGACTAGCGAACGAGAGAAATTCGCAGATTCGTCGACAACGGCGCAGCTTTATCCGCTTGTAATAATTGTAGCCGTGGTACGCGCCGTTATCGATCCTACCAGCATCCGATAGTCTAATTGCCTGTCATTAAGATACCATAAAACGCCATGGAAATGCATATTACGCGTAACGGCGACGCGCCACTCGCGTAATTAGTAGCCTTTAAAACAGTACTTACACCGTGAATAAACTCGAATACCGTCTCGGTAACCGGCCGCTTTGAACCCTCCTCGCTCCGATCGCTCACCAGGACGCGTACTTTCTCGCACGTCGTAAACCCGAGCGCGGAGTCTGAGATTCGACGAACGAGAAGGCGACGTGAATTACAACGAAGACGATGATACGCGAAGGATGGTCTAGCCGCTCGTATTTTCGGCGTAGATCTTAAAAAAAATGCCTCGAAATTGCTAGGTCTAGTCATTTTTGTCTACCAAGTCTGAAACCTAGTAGTCTAGGGGTCTTTTAAGTTGTCGAGACTCGTGAAGCACGAGTGGTTATAGAACTCTTGCTTTGCAAGTTCGAAAGAGACTCTTCTTCGCAACCCAGATGAAAAACACGAAAAACTTTAATTAATAGACGAACGAATGAAGTTCTAATGAACCGTATTTGCACCGTGTATGAACGCGAAAAGCAATGTTGAGGCATTCCTCTGGAAAACTCAATATCCCAGGTGATAATACGCGGTGGATGGTCTAGCCGCTTGTATTTTCGGCGTCGATCTTAGAAAAATGCCTCGAAATTGCTAGGTCTAGTCATTTTCTCTAGTGAATCGATGGCTGTTTAACGGATCAGTTTTTTGTCTGTTAATTCTGAAACCTAGTGGTCTAGGGGTCTTTTAAGTTGTCGAGACTCGTGAACCACGAGTGATTGTCGAACACTTGCTTCCTAAGTTCGAAAGAGACTCCTCTTCGCAACTCAGATGAAAAACACGAGACACTTCAATTGTCGTAAGAACAAAGTTCTAGCGGACCGTTCTTGCACCGTGTTTTGCAATTCATCTTGTCCATATCCCAGTGTGTAAAAAGTTCATTAAATCGATCCTCTAATAATCCTCGACATCAGCATAGAGTTAGAGTTTTTATTCGGTCAGTACCCACTAAGGTATCGATACACAAGTAGACAGTGGTTTGCAGTTGGTACGTATGGTATTCGTGTCCTTGTGTAAATAAACTTTCATTGCTCAAAGAGCGCCGTAATTTCGTTCCTCCCACTTCGTTGGAAGTATAATGAACACAGTGTGAAAACTCTAACGAGGTACGAGCACAGTGTGCATAACCGTATCAGGCTAGAACGCCTGAATACCGTGTTTTTCTTCGACCTATCATGGAGGATCGATTCGATACCTCGAGGATCTAGCGAGCGACTAAAAGTACGCTTCCCGATGTCACATGATGCAACGTTCAACGAAAGGTAATTCTCAGTGAGCTCGACTAGCGTCTAACGATACGAAACGCGATCGGTTTCGCGTGCACTTACGCCGAGAGGCGTGTAATTGCTGGCTGCCAAGGGTAGCGTTTTCACCAGCGCGACCCACTGATGCATACGTGTTTTTCGAAGCATCGGTCGAAATGCAAACGACTCGTCGACGCTCGAGTAAGTGTCTAAAAGCGTTTTTCTGCGGTCGAGGCTACCGCGTTCCCTCGTCTTACGCAACGACCTAGCCTTCAGGATCTCACCGATCCACCGTGGATACACCGATAAGATCGATGGAGCGTACGCGCGCTATTCGATCGCACGTGCCTCGAGATTCCTTTTTGATGATAAGTATTCTCGGTTCGATTGGGCGTTCTTGAGGAAAGGAGGAAGGTTTTTATGGCGCGGAGTCGTAAGCACGCGTAAACGCAAGGTCTTGCTCGTTACTGGTCAGCCATCGACACGAGTCACTATTTTCACCGAGGCTGATCAAAGCGTAATACGGATCCGATCGACTCGATGCAAAGATGGCCATTGGTAAATATAATTTATATATATTATATAATAATATATATGTAAATAATTTTTTTTTTAAATATACAATCATTACGACTTTGATAAATCGTACAAAACGTGAGTACTATCGTGTAAGTAAATTTTAGCAGAATTTAACGATCTCGAGCAACGCGTTGAAATTTTGCATTGGCGGAATGCAATTCGATCATTAATCGTAATCTATAAGTGCAATTTAGGAACTCGAGATGTTTTATCACTCTCGATTGAATTTAAACTGTCAAATGCGATGCCCTCTCGGTTTCGGTAGCTTTTAAGTTTTTAATTAATTTTTAATTTTTAAATTTTCAACGGATCTATTTTTAAGACCTAAAACAAACAATATCGACACGCTGTAAATATTCCAAAGGCGTTCGAAGGAAGAGATTAAGCTATATTCGGAGTATTGACGTTGGAATTTGTCGTTTTACCGGTATCGACTTAAGTAAACATAGCTATTCGGTCTGACGGCTGTCAGTTGTCAGCCATAACTCTGCATTACGTTTCGTGTAATAATTGGCTACGTTCCTACGACGCTATGTTCTCCCATTTTCCTCTTTATTATATTTATTTCGTTATATACTCTGTTCCATTTAGCTTCGTCTTTTACACTATCGACGACAACATAACGACGGTTATCGCCATCATTATTTCTCGCGTGAGAATGTCTCTATCTGCACGCGGAATCAATGCGCAAGTCGCTATCAGATTCTTGGAACGTGAAGCGAAAGTATCGCGCGATTTACTATCGGCATTACATCTTTGTTATGTTAGTCCATTGTGTTTTCACGTTTTCGAAAACGTCAAGCATGACGATTTCGTGTGCCACGTGTTACTTTCAATTCGCGTTAAATACCTTCAGCGACGCGTAATACGAACGGACGAATACTTTCAATTTCAAAATAATAATAAATAAACGGCAAGACATTGCTTTCCCTCGTCTTTTTCCTCGTCATTTTCTTCGCCTTTAACGAAAACGATCTTTATTAAAATCATCTCTACGAACTCTCGTCCCGCTTCGGTGTCGTCTTCGAAGCACGTCCGAAGACAGAACTTAAAACGTAATTGATTTTGCTCTCCCTTACTCGCCATTTTCCCAAAAGTAAAATCTTCGTTCGCTTCGTTAAGATATTACTTAATCCCTCTAACGAAAATACAAAATCAGACAGAATGCAAATTGGACGATTAGGAAAAAATGTTTACGATGATCGCCTCTACAAACTCTCTTTCCGCTTCAGCGTCGTCTGCCTCAAGACAGGACATAAAACGAATAAAATGAATTTATTCGATATCCCTGTCAAGTCGACGGTCGTTCGTCATCGTTAAAAACGTCTTCGATCGACGAATTATGCAGTCGAGAATTCGTTTCTTAAAACCATCGGATCGAAAATCTTGGCTCGATGTTATCAGGTCGACAAGGATGAAATTTGTAGAAAAATTATTATTATTAACTACGAATCTCATCGACGACCTAGTAGTTTTCAACGATTCGAAATATTCGCGCTACAAATTCGAAAGGAAGTCGAATCGGTCGACTGGCTACGGATTTGAAATCGTCGAAATACGGACGATTCGAAGGACGAGCTGGAGAGATCTTTCCTCGGTTCCGACGGTCTATCGAAACGAGCCGGTGCCGAGCGGTAGAAAAAAAGGGTAAAAGGCAAAAGCGTCCCGACGCGGGTCTAGCCAGTTCCACGGAGTCAATTTAATATCGATTCCAGTCGCATTCCACCGTAAACATGGCTCGCAATTATCCCAGCCATTACTCGAAACTCGCTGGTTCCTCTTTCGCTTGCGAGGCGCACGCAACGCGATCGAGCCGCCGCCGCCGCCGCCGCCGCCGCCGCCGCCGCCGCTCTCCCCTGGCCCTCCCCTCGCTCTTCCTCTCCGTCGCACTCTCGTCGCGGCCATAGGAGGTGCAAGCTGCAAGATACACGAACGCACGCCCGTACGGGCGCCCGCTAAAGGGGAAAATGTTTCCTCGCGTCCGGAACATGCCGGAAGTTTTTGCGAATCCCCGAAAGGTTCGTTGCACTCTTCCACCTTCCCCTTCTCGCCCCGTTCTCTTCCCGTCCTCCTCCGCCAGCGCGTTCTCCATTACCGGCACTCCCTCGAGGATAGGGCAGGATCCTTTTGAGAAGAGCAAGCTGCGTGTATCGTCGACCATCTTCTCTCGTGTCCTTCACTCATTATCTCTCTTTCATCCCTTTTACGAGATACAGGTGTAAATTCGAGACGCGCGAGACGCCATTTAAGCTCTCAAAATGTTGCACTCGAGAGCGACGATACGGACGCGTCTACGTCTCGCGTGGGTACCACGGTATCGTGAGACCATTATGGTCGCGGAGGGAAGTCGGTGGAGGACGAGAGTACGCGAGTACTTACGTAACGCCGAAAAAGTCGTTAAAAAAACGCTCGAAGTGACGAACTAATTTCTCGATACACGATAACGTCAGGTGGAAGCGTATCGCGTGAGATAAACTTCACGTTCGGAGTTAAGATTTCAATTACGGTGCCAGTACGAGCCAGAATTTCTGGCTCGTCTGATCTTAAAGACAAGTACGAGTCTCAGGCTCGCGTATTCGCGCTCTACTCGCGGGTGAAGCCTCGAAAGGACGATAGGAGCGAATAGTTGAAATAAAATAGTATAAATAAAAAAAATAAAATAAAACAATCGTTAGACTTCGTTCGGCCTTCTTTACGACCGACGCTTTTGAACAAGGCCGCGCGTCCGAATCGACGAACTTTGCGATTCGTTCGTCGTGGCGTTTACGAAACGGTCCATTGAACGTTCAAATTCGATGCAAATTGGCCGCTTCCTCGAAAGGACCGAAGAAGACTGGTCGAAACGTAAGAATCGCCCGAGGGGGGCTCCGTTACGTCACGTTCGCCGTTCCGTCGTACCGCAGAATTTAACGACGATTGTTCTCTTCCGTGATGCGAGCCTCGAGTGATCGATATTTATTATCGCTCGCGACGTCGCATATACGCGTTACACGCACGCTCATGCAAACTTTGGCATTGACGAATTGACAATATCTCGTTCGGTTGCCAGTTGCTCGAGAGTCGCACGCGATGCGGCGTACTTTATGCTAATTTCACGATTCTCGCCGATAATGGCGCTTTCTTAATAACAGCGACGATATTAACGCCAGCGACAATAATATCGATGTAATCGACGTCGTAGAATCACTGAGAAACACGACGTAGCGACGACTCCTCCCCGATGAATACTCGTCGAAATACACGTCTCCGTAATAAATAAATAGTTTATTTCTTTCCCAGTGCGGTATCAGAGTTTATTGATCCTAAAGATCAGAATTTCTTTAAGGGAGGTATCTATGCGTTAAAATCTCGTTGAGAAAAGTGTATAGAAGCAAACGGACCATATTTTGATGAAGTAAACAGCTTTTGAAAAAAGATATGCAGTTTTATTTATCACTTAAAAATCCGACATTTCATACGCACCGGCCTGTATGTAATTACAACGATTCTCGGAACGATCACTCGTTTTAATTCAAATTTTATTCTTTCTCTGGTCTACCCTGGTCTCTCTCTTTCTACTCTTATCCGCAAAACATTTTCGAATAACTCTCTCTCCCGAACTTGTTAGGCCCTTTTCAATCGACCGGCACGTAGCCGCTCTTTAGAGCGAGGATTACGAATTTAATTTCCCACTCCAGTTTTTTCCGATTGTCGGATTATTGGCCTGCCTCAATTTTATCTATCGAACATCGTATCGGGGTCGATAACCTGACGAAGAATAAGCTAGAAAGTTCGAGAGAAGAACTTCACCAATGTCTTGCTCGACCTGGATTTGCTTATTTCGTTGGTACCTTCTGGAACCTTTTTAAGATCGATCGAAATAAACGAAGAATAATTCGCTTAGATTTTCGATTAGCAGAAGAAACCGACCGCGTCGAATCGAGCTAACGACGATAAGTCCATCGAAATGCCCCACGATGAACCAAAGAGAAGAAAAATCCGAGAGAGATAGAGGAATTTCTCTCGTCGCTGTCTCTTGGATCGATGGACGTCGGGACGATCCTAACGAGTAGTCGAGACGCGTCATTTTCGAGAAGCCGTCGAAAGCTCGATTCGATCGAGGGGACGATGAAGAAGGGAGGAAAGGGGAAGAGCGACGACGAAGGAAGAGACTCTTCGAGAAGGCAGTGAACGAACGCGACTCCGAAGAAGCGTCGGCCGCGTCGAAACGCTTAGGACCTCGATCCGACGCATAATCGAGCGCGATAAATCATCGGTGCTCGACGCCCTGATGGTATATTTGGTATTTTGGCTCCGACACCGCGGGTGGCTGACACCCCTGGCTGCGGACACCCCGTCGGCATCGCGCTCGCTTTCCTTTCGGCATCGCGGCGCTCCGACCGCTCGAGAAACCGACACGATCTCGCGATAAAGAGCTCCGACACGGCGATCCAGCGTGCAGTCACGGATTCGCCGCTCGCGAACGCGTCTCGCGCGCTTCGAGGGCGCCAATGCGCCCTCGTAGGCGCCTATGACTGCGAGCCGCTCCGGTGCGAACGAAATTTTTTACGTTCTTTAACGTTTTATTAGGTTATTCGGAAAGTAATTTCGTTTTTTCTTTTTTTTTAATCAAAATGACGCTTCGAATAATCGCGAACGGTCGAATTCGACAAATTAATATAGCCCTCTGTTGGGAAAAAATGAAACTACTTTCCGAACAACCTATTACCATTTTTCGAAATTTATGGAAACATGGGCATTTGTTTATGTACAATGATATAATCTAGCGGAAGGTCAAATTATATATAAAACAATTAGAGTTCAATCACTGGAAGGTGTGAAAGGTATTCATATTACGATCATCCACCTTGCGTCAAGAAATAATATTCGGAAAAGCAGTAATAAGCGGAGGACCGAGGAACTGCCAAATAAAATGGCGGTTGCAGATTTGAGCGCTAAAATTGAATTCGCCTAGGAATATCCAGCAAAATGTCGAATTATATACAATGTAAAACAATTAGAATTTAATTACTCCAAAATATGAAAGGTATTTGTATAACGATCACCCGCCTTGCATCATAAAATAATATTGGAGAAACTAATAATGAGAGGAGGACCGAGAGACTGGGAAAATGAAATGGCGGTTGCAAATTTGAGCGCAAAAAAGTCACGATTTTTCACACGAGTAAACTAACCGAGATAAAGCCTCTCTCTCCCTGCATTTCTCTCGAACACTTACGATAATAGATTTAACGGAAAGCCAACGGACTCGTTAATTATCTTCCACTTTGGGCCAAGCGCGACGTATCTCCCTAACGTTGGCGAGCCTCGAGGTGTCGACCGGATCACCGAGCATTGTTCGTCCTTTCCCATGATGGCCCGGTGAATGACGCTGCCCCGCGATGATACGTCACGATAATGGCCGGTAATTCGACGTATCCGAGGGCTCGTGCGCGCGCGCTCGTCTAGAACGAATATTGTTTACAGCGTCGAAGCACAGAGAAGTCTTGCCTTTTCAATTATCGGACCTTCCAGCGATACGGTGATGCTTGTTGGCGAGAGGGACAGAGGGAGGAAACCCAGCGAGAGAGAGAGAGAGAGAGAGAGAGAGAGAGAGAGAGAGAGAGAGAGAGAGAGAGAGAGAGAGA
>JAITYT010000330.1:1353628-1365726 GCA_025433975.1 Liostenogaster flavolineata
ATCGCGATAGCATCGCTAGCTCCTTTCAAAATGATTTCCTTAGGCCTACTGGTGGCGCGAGCGACCGACAGTAACACCTGATCCCTTCGAACTTTACCTGCATGGATTAAGATCCCTATCCGAAGGAACGACTGGAAGAGGTCGGAGATCGTCCTTGTCGCGACAACACGTTAAAAGACCCAACCGACGTTTAACTTCTGCAAGAGGCTCGTTAGGATATCGCGTTCAGCATCTTTTCACCTATTCTCTCTATCCTTTTACTCTCGTTAATCGCAACTGCCTCGACAACTCCTATTCTCACGTCCAACTGGAGATTCGACGACGGAAGATCGACGTTTGCGCGACAAATGTCTCTGGGTCCCTTACGCGACGTTATACCGAGAAACATTCGAGACCAATAAGAAAACATCGACTCTATTCACTTCCGCGCGAGTTCCCTCGGGCTCTTAAGTATACCCGTCCAATGACAGCTTTCACGGCGACGTTCTATCGAGTTGGTTCTCTCTCTCGATGCTTGTCAGTCGGCTCGTTCTACGGATAAAAGGATCGTTGCCCTTATTTCGCGGACACTCACCACATGTCCGTGCGCTGGTGACTTCGTGATGGACTGGAGCTGCGGATAGAGCTGACCAGCCGCGGCCGGTGTCATGTCGGTCAGCATCTCTTTGGTCGTATCTCGACGATCTCACGCGAAAAAGCGCGACGATCGCGCTCGTTCACACCCTCGAGGGTGTTACGACGCTTACGCGACACCCTCCTTCGTATCGTCCTTATCGAAACGTAGCACTTCACTCGATCCTCCACGAAGGATTCGTTCTCGTGGCTTCGCGACGGGACACGTCCAGAATCGGATCGATAGGACGGAGAGGAAGAACGGGTGGTCGTGGTAAACTAAACGAGAGACGGATGGAGCTCCAAAGGGTAGAAATGTTCGAAGAGGTGGAGAGAAAGCTAGAAAAGGATAAAGAGTAGGAACGTCAGGGAAAAGGAAAGAACGATGATCGACGGCGACGATGTACGGTATTCTCGCAGCGTAACGCGTCGTCGGCCGTCTGCCTTTTTTCAAAAAATCTCCTCGTCAGTGAGGCGCTCCGTGGAGTGCGTGGAGTCGTGGGGAACCGGTTAACGTGGTTCCCGCTCTTCGCCCCGTGACAGACTGCCGGCCAACCGATCGGCTTTCCTCGGATCACGGACGGGGGAATGGTAGTAGGGAAGCGACTGGGGCAACTTCGGCCCCTGGGCAAAAAAGGGGCCGAGCCTGAGAGGCGGGGCGCTACGAGAAACCGTCGCCGCCCCTGGTCCGCCTACGCGAGCCTCTCGCTTCTTCCACTTTATTTATCCCCACGCTGTACTACCTGTACTGCCTGGAGTCCAGCCGTCGCATCGTTACCCCCACTCCTTCCATTGCCCATAGCCCGTCGGTGTCCGGTTTCTCTCTCCCCACTCCTTCTCTGCCCGTTTGGGTCGCTTCGTTTGGACTGCTCACTCCCACTCTCTTTCCTTTTCCCTTCTCTTCTGTTTTCTCTCTCTCTCTCGGTCCGGGGCGTCTTTTTACTCGCTCTCTCTCTCTCTCGTGCGCACGCGCTCCCTCTCTCGTTTCCTCCTTCGCTGCCTGCCCAGCCGCTCGGTTTACCACGACTACTGCCGGGTAATTTAGCCGTGAAATGCGCGCGCAACCTTACCATCGGTGGAAGGAGGCACGCATAGGGACTTTAGTGGCTCCCTCTTGCCGTTAGAGCGTACGCGCACTATCTGGACGCTCGTCCTTTCTCCTTCTCTCCCAACCACTCGTCCGACTACCCATCCATCCTTTTTTCCATCCTTCTCTCTCTCTTTGCGTCTTCTGCTTTCCCTCTCCCTTTTCGTCGAAAGTCGGTTGGCGCTCTCCTTCGATCCCTCGTTCTTCCTTCCTCCTGCTCTTCTACTTCTACTACTCCTTGCCGCGCGTCAGCCCAAGCGCCTAGTCTCTCCTACGTGACCCGGAGCCCCTCTGTCGGCGTCGGCCAATGTGGTTTGACGTAACGGTATGCACGACATTGTTATTTAAATACCGCCTTGCCAAAGTGCGAATCGGAGAGACCGAGGGAGAGGGAGAGAAGGAAAAGGAGAGGAAGTGGAATGAGAGAGTAGAAAGATCGTTGAACCGTCAGCCGAGAAATACCCGAGCCCATTTCTGAACGGTGCGCGTATATTTGGGAGCCGACGATCGAAGGAAGCGGTGCCGATCGAACGTTCTTCCTTGGTTTCGAGCAAAAAGGGACCGAGAAAAAGAAACGAATTTCGATGAACTTCTAATTTTCTTCTTCTTTAAAGATAAGTATCCACCACCGTACGAATGGCAACGATGAATAGGGATCGTACGCGTAACGATGCGCCTCGAGTTCACGAGCCGCGCTCGAAGTTGGACTCCGACCTTTCGTTTCGCGTTTTTCGCATTTCCGTATTGTCCGCGTCAAGTTACGATAGGAAAGTACGCGATAGCAGGCAAAGTACGTTTCCACTCGTCCGTCCAGTTTCAACCTTAGGAAAAGTAAGAACGATCGATACCGCGCGTATTTGAATGCATTAGCAGGCTGCGATGGATGGATCATTTTGCAAGTGGGCTACGAATTATTTATTTACCCAATTTCCAAAGTTTACGTAGTTGTGGAACTTCGTTTCGCGCTCGACGTTACTTCTTCAATTTGTTCCGTCCGAAGGTAATCTTCTTCGAGAATGGAAACACCATTATTTCGAATGGCAAACAGGCGAACGTAGTTGTCCAGCGACGTTCTAGTTCGACGAAGACTTTCAACGATACTCGCGATGGATCGTCTCGTTTTCTCGCGCTTCGTAAAGCTTTCTCGACATAACCGTGTCTTCTTGTTGGGAATGACAAAAGTGCGATCATTTGGTGCATGCGACGGCGATCAAAACATACTTAAGAAATCAAATAGAATCACGGTTACCTAGAGACGATATATGTAAGTGTGTGTGTGTGGTCATGCGTACCGTGTCGCAACTTTAACCAAAGGAATTCCAGCAAAGGTAGCTGCGATCAGAGGGGGAAGTAAGGGGAGGGGAGATTACGGGTATAAGATCTCACGAGCATCTAATGTGATTTTAATCGCGGAGTTTGAATTTCAAATGTTATCGACTCGACCGTATAAAGCGGAACACTCAGTAGAACGTACAACGTAGAGGCAGCCACGGCCGTCGATTACGATTCTCGCTGTCAGTGGCGTACACGCGAATTCAGTATCCGTCCCTTACGCGAAGGACAATCGTCTCGATCCTCGTCGGCCGCGATTTCGCAAGCGAAACGAAATTTCATCCGTGGACGAAGATCGTCGCCCGGGTAACTGGAAGACTCGGCCACTTTCGACGTCACTCGAGCTGCCATAGTTCGTCTTCGCACTTGACCAATATCAAACGAGTTCCAAGTTTTGCCCTAGACGTTAAAATAAATTAGCGAGACTAATTCGAGCTCAATTCGAGTCTTCCATCGTTTTTCCATCTTCCATTTTCATTTGAACGAGTTCAAAGAATTGAAGCGTCTTTATCGTACTTTCCTTCGACAAACCATCGACCAATTTTCAAACTATCGCGATTATGCTTTCTGACTATAGTCTTCGATCTAACGGTCCTAGAAGCGTACGTCGGATATCAGTCGAGTCGAATCACGCCATGGAGGAAACGGTTAACGGGTTAGGGCGAACGTAAGACCGCAGGAAGGCTATCTGACAACCGCGTCCTTGGCTTCTCTCGTTATCATCGACTCTGGGAGATTAGACCAACGAAGAGACGGGCCTTCTTCCGTGACGTGGACCCAGCCCTACGCCTTTGGGCCGTCGCGAGGCCTGCTAAGCCCTAGACTCGCATTAGGACCTAATTTTCCATAATGGAGGAAGACCGTGGCGCCACTGCGGCGAACATGGCCATCTAATCGCGTTCCATTCATAACCACGGGCCAAGAAACGCCGACGACGACAACGACAACGACTTGGGCATCCTCGTAAGGAAGATAACGGCTGCGCAGTTCCCTGCCCGAGATTTCCACGGCCAATTTGCGCGTAATATCTCATGGACTCTGCTTCTCGCGCCGCCATTCTCTCCGTCTCTTTCTCTCCCATTGGTTCGGTATTATTCGCTCTCCATCGATTCCTCGATGCTCGAACCGTTTTCGTTAGCGGCTTCGCGATCAGCGTCACGAAGCAAAGAGCCCAGTCGCGTTGCCACCTTTCCGATCGAACCGGTTCGTTTATGGGTGATAAACTTCCCGAGACCGGTATCTACGTACGCGTCCACCCATACGTGCTTCGTCTTTCGCCATCGGAAGAAAATCCGAGGCGAGAACGATGCTTTGATTATCGTCGGGAACCGTTCGATACTTTCGTACTTCCTTCCTTCCTTCCTTCCTAGAGTTAAATTATCGTCCTGGATCGAAGTTCGACGATTAACTCTTTTTCGCTAGCGATTTGATAGCTTGTTCGATTCGCTCGATTATTCGTAACAAGGTGAATTCACGATGCGAATCACCGAAGAAACGAGAACGATCGTTAGTTCATTAAAGGATGTCATTCGTATCTTTCATTAGGTTGTTCGAAAAGTAATTTCGATTTTCACGACAGTTTTTTTCTTAAAAAAAACAACATAAAAAACAACATTTTTCATTTAAAAAAACGAAGTTACTTTCCGAACAACCTAATAGCTTCATTTCGCGAAGTTCAACCGTAGATGTATAAAACTGGTATAGCTTTCTTTTATGTATGCGAGGATGTAGGAAATTGTAAAGAGACGTGCAAAAAATACGTTTAAACGTTTCGAGATGCTCGTTAATTTCAAATACGTGGAAATGGAGTATATTCGAAGGAATATGAGAATGTAAGTTTGTTTTCGTGTATTTCAAATCTACCTTTAAAGTCATTCGTAAAAGTATTAACGAACTTGGCTCGTTTTTCTTCGGCTCGAAAAGACGTTCTAAAGAAAACGAGTTATTTCGAGTGGTGCAATTTATCATAGGTATAACTTATCTCACCATTTTCCTCATCTTTGATTTACTACTATGCAACGACGAGTCGAAAGAAAGAGGGAGATGGAAGATACGCGTTCGAACGACTCTTAGATAAAACGAAAAAAAGAATCAGGGAAATAATTTCTGCGAAACGAGGGAACATCAGCCCTCGTTCGACACCCTCCCTCTTTGGCGCTTACCACCCAAGGAGTCGACGATGATGCGTATATCGCGTGCTATCAAACACATCGCCTCTCCCTTTGCCCATACGGAAAATACGAGATTCACCTTTACCGTTAGATCCGACGATCAACGAACGAAGCAAGGGATACGTTTTACAATGAACTTTACCGAGAATGGCGGGGTTATATATTCTCCACGAAATTATCGATCTTTGAAAGTTGAAACTGGTCTTAGGGTCGTTCGTCGACACATTGACCGTCCCGTTGAATTCGCATATTTTCTTCGGGTCTCCGTGAAAGTATTTTTATTATTCCAAGCGCGTAACGAAGAAATAATAATAAATATAGTTATAAAAATCACACGATTATCCACGGAGCGTTTAGCGCCCTGATCGTCACCCTCTTATTAACTGGGATATCGAAAATTCGTTGGCTGACGATATTCGTTCAATCTTTACAATTACGAACAGTTGAATCACTCATCATAGACAAAACAATTTATGGTCACGCGAGATCAAAGATACTAAAGATATTTTCGAGAGAGATTCGTTAGAACTGCCGTCTTTACGAACTTCCGATATTTTTACGAGTCTCCAGCATTTCATCACTACGATAGGCGTGCTTTATGGCGTCCCTCGCTCAGTCGCCGCGTTTATTTTGACGCGAAAAGACGAGATTGAGGTAGAAATCGCGCGCAATGACGATGAAAACAAGAAAGCAACTCATTCGTCGCGATGCAAAACGTGGAACATAGAAATATCGAGGACCGGAAAGTAACGTCGTATTTTGTCGTCAGATTGTAACAAAAAATTCTTGATATCGACGATATTTTGATCAACGTCTTGGCATAACTTCGACGTACTCATAATTAAACTCATTATCAGCATTAAACAAACATTGACACGAACAAATGCGACCATCCTTTTTGGAACCCCCTAACGGCAAGTTCCAAGGCCCGCGTAGCCTCGATCATCTCGAGGACACGATTCCAAAGCAAAGTTCGCCTTGGTTGAGGGCGAAGTAGCGAGCAGGGGAGGAGAAACGGTAGGAGGAGGTGCGCGTACGAAGTTGGGTGGGTGGAAGGAGCGAGAAAGACGGAGGATTGGGCCCGTGCCCTATTCGATGGCTTATTAGGGCAGCGATTGACTTCCGCGGTGCTCGATCGTTGCCGATATCTAGTCCTCTCTTCGTTGATGGATCGTTGATTGGCAGACACTCGAAGTTGCCGGGGTTGAAAGGGAAAATGGGACCCGAACGGGGAAGAGGGGCCTTCAATGGGGGCGGATAATGACAGGGCGGTCTCGCGGAACGAAGATGGCTCGCGCTGGGATCCGGCGCAAGAGATCGGGCTCCTCTGCCTTCTTATATAGCGTACGGCCATGTGGCCATCGGGAGTTGCTGATGGACTAATAATTACCTGAGGAGGCCCGCAGCTTCGTACCGCGGCGCTGCCTCGGCCAGGACCGTCGAAAATGAAGATTCACCACCTCTAACCGGGTTGGCTACGGGAGTATCCGGTCCTCCCTACGCTTTGCTCTCTTTTCCGACCTTTTTTCCCCTATCCCTTCTTGCTTGCCCTCTTGCTTGCTTGCTTAATTTCTTTCTTACTTTCTTCCTTGGGTCTCTTGGTCGATCTTCCTCTTTTATCCCTTCTTTTTCCTTATCTATTTCGCTTGTTCTATAGTGCAGCTGACCCCGTCGCGGCTCCAACACCCTAACGCGACCAAGATTTACGCCATTCCAAGTCAAATGTTGGTTTCGGGGCACCAGGTCGTTTACACGATGTTTTTCTTTGGATTCGAGCTTTCCTTTTGAAGGATCAAGAAGAATCATGAATGCCCGAGTTGGGAATAACCAATTGATCTCTCTTCTCTGGTTCCTATCGTCTGCATATCGATCGTGTCTGATCGATCTTGGCCTCTCTCGATAGAGGAAACATTTCGTCTAGGTGGACCTAGACGAAATTAGGATCGAGCTACTTTTTTCGTGGAATCTGAATAACTTTCGAGTTTTGGAATACAGCAGAATAACTTTACCCGCGAACCGTGGTGAAAATCATTGTAATACCAGCCAGCACAGACTAGTGGGTTGTTAAAAACACGCTTTAAACGCCGCGCCGACTGTGTCAACGCGTTTCATAAATCACACCGTTACACGGATTTCTAACAACGAGGAGCGTCGATAACGCGCAAACATTCTTCAAACAGAGCGACGTGCGTACGTTCAGAGTTTTACGCACGCAATTCTACGGTAAGCGAACACGCGCACGCGTGTTCAAAATTACTGGAAAAATGTTCCGTTTCGTCACAAGGAAGAGCTTCGCGATGCAATAATCTAAAACCGTGCAATTCGAACTCGCACTTATAAGAACGAATAAGTAAATATACCATGCCAAGTGTGTCTTATTATCATCGATAAGAAGATATAATTTACTGTCCTGTGCTAGTTTATTGTTTGGCAAACGCATATGCTCACGCGACCATTAATTATAATTCGCGCTATCGGGGATTAATTAACGATAACGATCGAGCGCGTAGTCGAGGCGAAAGTTGCCGCGATTACACCATAGAGAAGCTGTTCCTGTTAGGATTTTTTTTTTTTTACAAAAATATTAAGATCGGTGGTAACGACCACGTCGATTGCGACAACGACCATGCTCGCGTTAATGAATAATAATGATAACAATAAGGGTAATAATAAAATAATAAAGATAATACGTACCCACATCGTGTCGGCGGACACGAGCTCGTTTACGAGGCGATTTACAAGAACGAAGACGCGTTATGAAATAAATAACGGAGGCATTAATCTCGAAGTGCGTCCATCAGAAATAACGCGCGCGTCCTGCTGTAATTACTGATAATAGTGATAATGATGGGTGAGGAGTAAACGGAGGTAGTAAGAAACGGCGATCGACGCCTAACATTGGCAGACGTTTGATAACAACGCGGAGGGGAAATTAACGAATCGATAAAACGAAGGTAATTAAGGAACTATGTGGCAAAATGAGCAATCGTAGGAATCACCTGGCCGACAATAAGAAGTACCGGGAGAACGAAAGCTAAGAATTGATAGGTCGATAGAAACATGTAGGCGAACGTGAAATCTCGTTAACTCGATGTCATCTCCAACGCTCATAGATAAACGAGTTTCACCAATACGATAACAACACTGCAACGGTATACGGTATGTACGGTATGTACAGATGATCTCATCGTGGACAATATTACACGCACCACATTCGATGTACGATTCGAATTGGAGAACACGCGATCCTGAACCTCTGAAACTACTCTAGGAAGAATAAGTTACGGCAGAAGTGATAGAAGGGATGACAGGAATCGAAGGGAACCGGAAGAGTGCCGCGAAGAATCAGTGCGAAAGATGGAATCGGTTAGCCTTGCCAAAGAATCGCCAACAAATTCACTGGAAGTTGAGATCGCAACATGACGTGTGAACCTAATGGCGATCTCGAACCTCTTAAACTTTGTCGTTGTAATGATTTCCTATTCACCGCGTTGCACGAGTTACAATGATTGAATCGCAATGGATCTATATCGAATTCATTGGTGATGAAACAATTGCAAGACAAACGATACAGATAGGGCAGGAAGTAAGGGGAGAAAGAATAGGTCACGACAGGAAGGATGACAGGAATCGAAGGGAACCGGAAGAGTGCCGTGAAGAATTAGTGCGAAAGGTGGAAACAATTAGCCTTGGCGAAGGACCGCCGACAAATTCGCGCGCATGTTCCCTGGAAGTTGAGATTGCAAAATGACGTGCAAACTGAGGGACGCCCTCGTCCGACCCCCTGGCAATACGGTAATCACTATAATTACGTATCGAGCCCTTATATTAATATCCCCCAGCTACGTCTCTCTCTCTCTTTCTCTCCCTTCCACCTTCCTTGGCTCGACCATCGCTCGCGTTCGACGATGCCCGTTCACCAACTTCTTTTTGCAACCTTTCACGCAAGCCGGCGCGCTCCGATTTATTATTGGCACGGGGATATTTTGCCTGCTAATGAGCGTTTTAGGGAAAGGACGTTCCCATCGCACGGACGTATGTCGTGCCGCCATCATAACCATCACCACCACCACCAGCAGCTTCAGCGCCACCACCACTATCATCGGGTCCAGTTTCAGCACCACCGAACTCCAGCACTAGCAATAGCATCGTCACCACCACTACCGCCAACTCCAGCGTCAGCAACGGCGCGACCATCGCTATCGCCACCTTTCTACACTTCGCCGCCTCCGCCGTTCGTCACCGCCATCGGCGTCTCTCGCCGAGTCGTCGGGATTCGTTCCCCTTGCTCTCGCTGTAGGCGACGACCTTCGATGTTCAGCGACTCGCATCGGACTCGCAACTCGATTGGCACCCTTAAAAGTTGGAAACATCCAACTTTCCATTTGAAAACAACAACATTTGAATCAACAGGGAACCAGAAAATTTCCCATTGGAAAAAGCCATCGAACTTTTCTGTTCTCTTGGCCAGTTTAGCTAATGTTCATCTTCTGCTTTAATAATATAGCCAGGTTATCAATTCTGCAATGTCGATTTTTGCGAAGTCGATAAAGAGATGAAACTCTAGTCGTGAACGTGGTTACTCTTAACGTTACGAATAGTAATCGTGAACGAGTGAAAAGCGAGAGATGTTGTTTATTGATGATGCTCCAGATAAAAGACGAATCGTCTTCGCAACCTTTTAGCAAATTACAGCGTGCGTTTCGCATCAACGTACGTTCGAGGAACCTTGCGTGCTGCTGCTGATCTGGAATAAATAAGAAGCTTGTCGTTCGTCGATCGTTAATGATATTAACATCCTCGCCGTCTCGATCGTCGTTCTTGTGGCTGATCGGGTGAACTTACGTCACGAATAAGAATAATGTAAATTTAACATTAGTCACGAATCCTTGAAAAGAAGTTGAATCATCGCGAGAGTGAAATCGACGCTTGGTGGCACGACACTCGGTAACGATCGCGTTACCTTTGTCAAATCGAATTGAAAGATTCCGATTGGCAATCGGAAAATCAAATTCCGGAGGAACGAACCCAGATGAATTGGCGGTGCGTTTAGGTGAGGCGTCGTCGTCTTCGTCGCCGCGAGGCTTCGCATTGGTCGTTTTAGACGATGGGAGATGAACAATTAACGAAGGGTCGCACGGGACCGCCCAGGATGTAGTCGAAAGGGTGCCCTGATCCAGTCCTTTCAATTCAATCGAATGAACGCAATAATTTACATCTTGACGTTCCACGCACTGAGCTTAGGAATGCGTTTCCTTGCTATATGGGCAATCATATCCTGATTTTCTGGAAAAATCGCGCGATGTCGCGTCGATGATGACTCGGTCCCTTCTTCAGAGTAACCCAATGTTGCGATTGTATAATACGATTTTTTTTGTTAGCGTAAATCATGCGTTCAGACACTCTGTGCGACTCCAAAGTCATCTTCTCACGTTTCCACGGCAGATTCAAAGGTAGCAACAGTTTAATACCGATCAGTCGATTGTCTACGACGAAGTTGCGCAAGATATTTTTGCAAACGAGAGCTTTTGACACGAAATAAAAATATGTTATATAAAGCTATTCGTTTCAATCTGACGAATACGACGTTACTTTTTGGCTTACCTAATATTTTATCATCGCCGATACTAGTGTTAAACATCGATTTGTAAAGGATTTCTAAGGAATCTACCTAAAATCCACCCGAAGTAGAAAAATCGTAATTGAGACACTCAAAAGGGCTAAGAATATAAGCACTCGATTGTCTACGTTATCTCCAGGTATGGTCAGTATCAGTTTCGAAAGTACATGATGAAAAATCAGCAAACAATAACCATTAATGACCCAAAGCGTTTTTTATTCGAAAGGGTATTCAAGCAAGCACTGGAAACGCAAGTTCATCAACACGTTGGTCACGTGTGCCCGCAGATAGTATTATTTATGACAATATCGGAACAGTGAAATACCTTCGTATCCCCCCCGAGCAAAAGTCGTGAATTTGACCCAGCGGTCAACGGTTAACTTCGACGAATCGAGTCTAGCTAAAATCCACCCAAAGTAGAAAAGTGGCCACTAAGAGACTCTAAGAAGAACGCAGGCGTAAAATTGACTACGTTACCTCGAGGTACTCGGTATCCGTGCTGGTATGAGTTTGCTGAGACGTCGACGGCACCATCGCCATTACGTTCTGCGGATGAGCCGGATAGGGATACTGGTACGCGCAGTTCATCTCGGCTAGCTTCGGTTCTACAGCTCCTACGACGAAATGGTCTCGATATCGCGAGACCTCAAGGTTCCTCCTCGATCCCGCACGATTTTAGCAAGAGCAACGACGACGAACACCGTGATAACCAGTGGAACATCCTTCGTTCTTGCTAACGAACGACCAAGTGTCGCGGCACAACCAAGCACAGCGCGATCAATCCGAGCTTCGCGATCCCCCAAATCGTAGCTTCCCTAGGAGCGACAGGTCGAATCCCTCGACACGCTTCTTTCGAACCGTTTCCAGGCCTCCCTGATCTGTCGAACGGCGGCACTTCGAACTTTCTGGTATTCGACAATTCGAGGCAACAGGACAAATAGGCGATCGATGGACCAGGACCGGACGAAGTCGAAGAAGGTGATGGTGAAGGAGGAGGAGAAGAAGAAGGAGGTGGAGGAGGGAAAGGAAAAGGGGAGGAAGTCGAAGGGGGAGGAGAAGGAAGGAAGCGCGCGCGACGCGACACGATGTCTCGCGTGAATAGGTACGCCAATATCGAGTGGCATCCGTCGACGCCACGCGGAAGGAGGTAACAATTATCGAGGGAACTCGAATGTGCGGCTCGCGGCGGCCAACAATTATAACTGAGCTTTTTCGTCCCCCGACTCGAGAGAGGAACCGCCGCTTGGACGAAGGCGGATCCTCTCTCTCTCTCTCT
>JAITYT010000330.1:1365867-1379929 GCA_025433975.1 Liostenogaster flavolineata
TCTAGCTCTCGCTCTCTCGCACTCTTTCTTGCCATCTCTGTCGCTTTTATTCTTTCTCCTCCCCACCTTATGTATATATATACTATATATATATATATAGTAGGTGCACGTATACGTATGTATATGTAGGAGCGTGTGCGTACGCGAGCGGTAAGAGAGGGCAAGGGGGAGAAGGGGAGTGCGCGAGTGGCCGGAATCGTCCCGAAGGAACTCCACAAGTGCGTTTCCATCGTGGAAGAAAGGAAGGAAGGTGTCGGTCTGTGGTGGGGTGGACAGGCTTCAGCACGCCCTCGCGGCGCGTTCCTCCTCGTACCACCACGCGATTGTCTAATCCTTCGTGGCAACCCTAACGAACGCTCTCCTCTCTTGCTCTTTTCTCCCTTCCCCTCTCCATGTCCGAGCCTATCGCCTCTCCTCTCCCTTAGCGGTCTCCCCGTGCAGGACTGCACCTTCGACCAATTAAAAGGCGCTGCTGATCACGTGGTACACCGACAAGGACGATCCTTCTTTTTCTCTTCGGCCTCCGCGTCTTCTTCTTCTTCTTCTTCTTCATTTTCTTCGTCCTGCTATTTCTTCTCTCGTTGCACCACCTCGTCTTTGTCTCTCATCCTCTTCTTCTTCTTCTGCGTCTTCTTCTTGTCGTCATTGTCGTTCTTCGTACCGTGTTGACCGTTTCGTCGCCGCTCCATCTTGGCTCCATCCTCGGCTAGCGCCGCGACACGTTCGAGCCGCTCGCGTGGGAGGCGCGTGGGTTAACTATGACTAATCTCCGGATATTAGAATGTCGTTACAGCGTCGAGACGTGTCGTTCGATTTCACATAGTCACGGGCATTACCCGTAGAAAACGTAACGTCACGTTGAGTCCGCTCGTTAAAACGTAGACGTCGAAAAAGGAGGAAAAAGAGGAAGAAGAAGAAGAGCGTCGATCGTGTTTCCCCCTCGCAATAACCATAAACTGGAAGTAGACGTTGTACGAGAGCAAGTGCTCGCGTGTCTCGGACGAACCTTTAGTCGATGACAGGCCTAACGCGCTCGGAGGTTCCCCAGTCGACCAGGAAGCGACCAATACCACGCGTATCTTGATAAACTCCTTCGTTCGATCAAGAACTACTCCGATTAATTCCAGAATTTTTTTCGAATTTTTCTATGCCCGCAAGAACAACGATAAATTACGTTGTACTCAGTAACTACCCTTCCGGTCGAGAAACAGGGTCGAAAGTCGGTAGAACTTGATTTCTTTCGATAAGCTATCGAATGACGCACTGGAAGATGAAATTAGATCTGGGTGACTTTGACCAATTTATCCTGCTACGCGCTTTCTTCCTAGGATCGTGTCGGACCGATTTCGAGGCTCGTTCTGTTCTACTAATCGATGGTCCAACAGAGCTCAGCCTTAAGTTGTTAAATAGAAACAGTAAATAAACGATTCCTTCGAACGTGCGAAGTCACCCCGTTGGGTCCATTTTCGAGCCTATAGCGAATGGAGCGCGATACTTACTTGTGGCGCTGAATTATCGATATCGAAGAACAAATTGGTTCCGCCGATGCGCGTAAAAGCAGATTCGCGCGTACATCGAAGATGGCGAGTCGATCGATCCTTGTAAAGAGCGCACGTTAAAGCAGCGTGATAGGACGATGCCCATAGGCGTGATACGAGCGCGAGTACGCAGGAGAATCCATCGTAATTTAAGCGATGTACACAGTCACGGTCGTGTAATTTACGAGCTGTTTCGCTTCGTTAGCTTTTCACTTCGTGGAATTGTCAATAAACGATTAATTTCTTGCTCGGGAGACTTTGGCGTCTCTCGATGAAATTTTCCCCGTCGATACGTCGGCGTCACGATAACGAAGAAAGACAACCTTCTTGTTTCCTGTCGTCTCGTTAAGAGGAATCGTTCGATTCTTCTTAACGATAATCGATTTAATTATAAATTAAAGGGAAAAATTTCGCGGAGTCGTTGCCGAAATGGCGTTCGACTCGTCAATCGTTGGAAACGCAAGAAGCGAACGTTAAGAAATGATAGAAGGCGAGGTGGATCCATTTTGCGTTCTTGGCAGATGGAGATTCCACGACGCGTTTTATTCAGTTTGGCAAACCAATTTTGACTCTGGCTTTCTTTCAAGGCTTCGTTCCCGTATACGGCACGTAACTTCTTGTTTGCTTGCGGTGCGTTCTTGCTTTTTCGGAAATAATACGATAAAATGTGTCTGAAATGCGTGTCTTGTTCTTCCATTTTTAAATCGGGATAAGAACGAAACTAAATAACTGATCGATACAATCTTTTCACTAAATTAAAGGCGAAAATTCCGGTGCAAAAGAAAAGAACGTGGTAAGACCATCTACCGATAGAGCCAAGACCAACCCAATAAATCGACGTCGTCGACGCGGCTCGAAATTATTCGACTCGATTCGATAGTCGCTAGGTATTCCACTCGATTCCCGAGATATCGAATCCATTTGCAGCGTCCAAGTAATGCCTTCCACGCAAAGATCGTGGCGATTTATCGCGCGAGCGACTCCACACACGCTAGCGTCACCGCGAATTCCGGTTTAGGTCGGGCCTCTCACGAGGCTCCACGTGGCGCGACGCGACGCGTATCTAACGCCGTACCTCCTATCTCGCCTCCATCCGCCAATTAAAACATCCCGAGGTCACGTGACGCGCCTCTCGCGGTCACGTGACGCGATGGCAGCGCTCGTAAAAGGACGCGATGCCTATGGTCCACGGTCGAGACGCCGCGAGCGCGAATCTACACCCGCGTTCGCGCGTGCCCTCGTCCGTGTCCGTGCGCTCGCACGGACGTAGGATCGCGAGTCTCGCGAAGGGTCAGACGCTCCTCCTCCAGCAGCTATCGCTAGACCTTGGCGAACATTTTTATTCGACATTTATTCGTAGGTTCCTCGTCTTTCTGTCGCGGTACTCGCCAAGATAATCGGCAATGTATCGTCGGTTTCTACTTTTTTTTTTCTTTTTTCTCCCCCGAATTATCCATGAAAACTATCGGGTGAGCTCGAGTTCGTAGTCGGATCTTAAACGCATTATTTGAATTGTAATAATTATATTCGTTATCGGTGCAAATTAGGGAGACCGGAAAGTAACGTCGCATTTGCGATTATACAGAGACGGGATCGAAAATTTCCTTATCAAATGGCACGCGATCGCGTCACTGACTCAATATAAAAATTTACTGTAAAGTTACTTGTTTTTATTCGGTGAAAATGTATGACATTCTCCGGTCTCTTTAATATTTATTGTCACGCAAAATATGAACAAAAAACCTGTAACTGGTAACGATCGTCAATTATTGCCGGTTCCCATTCATTATTCTTAAACTTAACCTATCGATAAGCAAGTAGACGAAGTAGAGATAAGTAGACGGACGATAATAAGTCGAGAAAAATCGATGAGACGTATCGAGTGCAGATAAAGGGTAACAGGGCAAAATCTCGCTGTCGTATATTACGTATATTAATAGGGTATGCGATATTTCCTAGCGAATCGCGAAATCTGCTTTCGATTTTAAATCGTTTTCACGAGAGAGTTGTTCGAAGCGTCATGTTCGCGCACCGCACCAACAGGTGCAATTTTTCAATCGAAAATGATATGCGATATTTTAATCAGCATGGCATTTTATGCTTGATTAACTCTCAATGCGGCGAAATGCCACTATCGAATCGTTCCTTTTTCCCACGAATTTTATTCGAGAAACGTTCCTTCGCTATGAAATCTTACGCAACGAACGTCTAGCGACAGATTCGTGTTAACGCGACACGAAAGTTCTTTCTTCGTATCGATACTCGAGCTACGATGCCACTTTCGACTTCGAAAATCGAAGAAAATCGACGAAATGATCCTTCGGAAATTTTCACGGTCGTTCGAGATACAAGAATCGCTCGTCGTTATGGACGCGCCGTTCCGTTAAACGACGTTTAAGATTCGAGAGAAATTACCTTCCGGTTATCGATGCGCGACGGCGTCTCGTACGTTGATGCGCACGAGAGCTTCTCTTAATTAGGAGGTGCCAGTATCGTTTTATTAGCGGATTATCGATACCATGAATATTAATGGTCAACGGAGGCGTGTAAAGCCTTTTCTTAACCCCTTGGTCTACAACCACGAGCGAGGCTCGTGACACGAAATTTGGGCCATAAACGATAAGCACGAGCTTCACACGTGATACTTCCTTCGAACTTTTTACTTTCTAGACATCTTAAAACTATTAGTCGTGCCCAAACGTTGTTTATCCTTTAACGATTCCTTTCGTTGCTCAGAAATACACACGTCGTAAGACGCGTAAATTTTGCGTGTCTGGCACACGGCTGAATGCTCAATGGCTCGACGCCATCTTGCTCACTATGGCCCGAGAAATCGGGAGATAGGAAGGATTTAACCTCTTTCCGTACTTTAACGAGTCTGGCTCGTGATGAAGATTTCGGTCGAAACATGAATATCGGGCGCGGCAAAATTTTGTCTGATAACGAAACTGCTGACAGTAGTGAACGATTTGGAGCCTTCAACCCAAGCCGACTTCGGTCTGGTTTGTTTACCGCGCGTTGATCCCTACAGTTCGTCGAGCTAAATGGGAAGGAGTTAACGACGAAAATCGAAGAAAAACAGGGAACATCGCGACGCGACCTCGTTCAAGTCCACCAAATTCGAAGAATTTTTCAAAATCGGTTCACCGTGCAAAACGTCTCCTTGGTCTTATGAAACGTCTCTTGGGTAACTCAGTCGCTCGAGAACGTTCGTTCAACGTTGGAAGGATACTCCGGTATCTTATCGATCTTTCGGAAAATTACAAATTCGTTGGAGATACAAGAATCGCTCGTCGCTGACGACGCGCCGACACCTAAACTCGACAGACACGTTTTGTTAAACGACGTTTACGATTCGAGAGAAATTACCGTCCGGTTATCGATGCGCGACGGCGTCTCGTACGTTGATGCGCACGAGAGCTTTTCTTAATTAGGAGGTGCCAATGTCGCTTTATTAGCGGAGAATCGCTGATACCATGAATATTCATGGTTAATGAAGGCGTGTAACGCGTTTTTTCAACGATCGAGTCTTGATACCAACGCTCGTTCACTCGTGTAATTCTTCCTTCTCGGGCGTTTGCCTCGTCGTTTCCTCTTATCGGTGTCGCGCCTTGCGAATTCCTTATTGCAAGAACTCGATTTCCGTATGTCCGTTTTCCTTTCTCGGTAGGCACACGTACACGTTCGTGCTTATTAGCTGCTTTTCCAATTGGGTCCAATTAAACCAAACGGTCGTGCTACGTAGAATGTATTCGCTCAAGATAGGCGTAGACTTGCTGGCAAGACCCAAGATTTCATGAAATCGTGGCTGAAAGAAATATTAATGCAGGAATGCCTGTTTACGACAGCTAGCTACGACGAAGCATTAGTGCCGGAAAACTAATGCTGATAAGGCCAAAAGGATGCGTCCGATCATATGGGTAGGTCGGTGATAAAGATATAAAAGCAGAGCAAGGAGCAAGATGCTGTTGCGTAGCAGAGGTTGTAGAGAGAGCGTCGAATGTTGAGCGTTGAGTATCGAGTGTGAAATAGCAACGGTTTTAAAGTAAGTTCAGCGTAGTACGGAGCAAATGTTGCATTGCATGGTACAATTAAATAAATACCGCGACTGTCTATCGACTGTACGTTTAGTTCACTCCTAAATCCTCCCAATAATTGTTCATCTGGAGCTTCTTCGATCGTCGTGGTAATTTTTATCGACGTCAACTTATTATTTAATTTGCCGTAGTTTATAATGTCGCGTCACGCGAAGTACACTCGTAAGAACTCAGCCAAGATCGTTACTTAGGAAACATCGGATTTCGCTGCTATCGATGGGGATCCTTCGACGCGTGATCTCGCTCCGACGCTCGAATTTATCCGATTATAAGGGAAAAAAGCCCTAATGGTACACCGAAGACGTCCTCGTCTCCGATTTCATGGACGTAAGCGTAATTCCAACGAGGGACCTAACGTTCTTACCCTTTTTCGAGGGATTTCGTATTCTCGTAGAAATACGCGAATCCACGACGGAGGAACGAGTGAATGAACGAACGGGTAACCGTACTCGTCTCAACGAATGCTCGCCAATGAATGGATTGGACGCATAATACTGACCGTGGTAATGCCGATGGTACTGCTGCTCCTTCGTCTTCCTCTTCTTCGTCTCCTTCGTCCTTAGGTTTCCTCTTCTTTCTTGCGCAAAGAGTCTTTCACTTCTTTTTTCACGTTCTCTTCGACAGCTTTCTTCCTCGCTGCCGACGCTCTCATGGCGTGTAACTCGATACAGTGGGAACAGCGTGAGATCTCCATTCATTCGCGAGAATGTTGGGGAAGGACCCAAAGGATTGTCTCGATGGCGCCGAGGGTGCCCCGACACCGACAAAGTCCTCGTGAAAAGAAGGCAGCAGCGACGGTAGGGTTGGATGAAACGTCGTCGAGTTCAAGGCGCCCTTGCCGCCGCGACCATCGAAACTTACCACGCAACTCGGCTCTGCCCACGCGTACAAGCGCGTCTGACACACGCACGAGGATCCGCCCAATTTCCACGGATTCGTCTTCGAAATTACAAATTTACGTGGAAATTGCGCAGCCTCGTCACGCCGTGCAGTCGGCATCGAGACTGATTTTCTTCCTTCAGCTTAAAATCGTGTTAAGATTTAATTTTAATAATTGGTTACAGTTGCGTATGTAAAGATCTTTTTTCCTAATTCTTTTCTTTTTCTAACCGAAAGTTTGTCGTACTTTTGTAATTGCTTCTAGGAAATAAAACGCGCATACGAAGGTACTCCTGCTTTTAAGAATCGTTTCGGACAGTAACGATTTCACAATTCCTGCGAAGGCGAGTCAAGTAGGTGTGTTGGCAATTTGCAACAATCGTTATTAGAAAGTAGCTCAACTTTTTTCTAGTCCGTAACTAGCGACGAACGTTCGTCGTCCATTTGCAATTCCTTCTAGGAAATAAAATGCGGGGAAATTTGTTGACAGTGCACACGAAAGTATTCGTGATTTTAAGAATCGTTTGCAAAAGTAACTAGTCCAACATTTCTGCATCCATAAAACACATTTTTGGGATTTTCAGTTTTTTCGAGACTTTCACACGAGACGATCGAGATTTCCTATTTTTCCATCCAATATTCGATGATTCCCTCAAAGATGGGTTAAGTAGGGCTTTGCGATTCGTAGCAATTGTCACTAGAAAACAGAATGCTCGGGAGTCTGACAATTAAACTCTGAAATGGAGGTCGCCTTTCGAAACATTCTCAATCTCGATACGAGCAGGTAGATTTACAACGAGCGCGTGTACCGCGATGTACCGCGGGGAAGCTCGAATTTGGGCCATGTGGGAAAGAAACCGTCGATTCTCCGCGGGCGTCGAATGTCGTTTCATCGCAGCTCGTTCGTACCAAATCGAACTTCACGATGGGGCAATTCGCCTCGAAGCGCACGATCGAACCCAAGGAACCATACCAACCGAAGGAACGTTCGTCATTTCGATTATCGCCCACGTGGATTTTGGGAATTTCTGGGTCGTCACGGGGTTTCTCCAAAACAGCTGGCACAAATGCGGCATAAAGTCGTTTCCTGTTCGAGGCTGGCTGCTTAAGGGGTGAATAATAACCATCGACTAATTAGCAGCGTGGACGTAATCGATCGACGCGACCCCGCGTCTGCGTGCTTTTCCATCGAATCTGCCTTCTCGCTAGCGATCAGTGAGGTCCGCGCGACCACACGGCATGCGATGCGGTCGAAGTACGACCAGGTGGCGCCAGAGCGAGTTTTTCCAAAAAAAAGAAAAAAAGGGAAAGAAGAAAGAAAATAGAGCCCAAAAGAACGACGATCGCGTTAAGGGATGATGAATGGCGTCCAGGGGCCCTCGAACGTCCAAATGAAAGTGGGCAGGTGGGTGGAGAACGAAGAGGAGTGGGGGGGAGGAAGGTTGCCAGAAGGTTGCCCGAGTGGAAGGTTCGCGGAGCTATGAAAAATCACGCAGAGTCGAACTTACGCGCGTTCTACCTTCGGTCGGATATGAAACTGCCAGAACGGACGGACGGACGGACGAAAGAACCGATGAAACGGTCTTCCTTTCGAGGTTGGATGAACGAGCGCTCTGTTATTACGTCTTTCTCTCGTTCTAGCGTCTTCCTTCTCTCTCTCTCGCCCTCCCACACTCTCTCATTCGTGCATCCCTCCTCCATCCCTCGCGTTTCTCTGAGAAAGTCTTAGAACGAGAATCGGCGCGTTTCGAGCAGCGTTACGCCAAAGAGAGAAAGAATAATAGCCTTCCTTTACTTTGGCCGCGCGGCCTGCAATTAAAACTCGCGCGCCTCCTCAAGGGCGGTAAGGGTTCTTCGTTGCGCCAACTAATCGACTAGCCGTGACCTAAGATCCAGTCCGAGTCCTTTTAACGGTTCGCCATCGACGGCGCAGCCGCTCGATCTTAGGAGGCAGACGTCGATTTTTCCTGCGATTCGTTGGTCGATCGTGTTAGCTTCGTATTTATGTTAACGTCTTGCGCGTATAATACGTATTTAAGCGATTCGATTATCGCCAATTAGCGAATGCCAAGCTCGAAAATTCAATTATAAAGCTGCGGACGAAAATATCCTCCTTCGAGTGCCGCTGCCACTCGTTTCATTTTATTTTTCTTATTAAGAAGCACTTGTGCAAACAAACGTGGCATCCAATGACGGAATTCGTACGATCGACGTTTAATGGTTGCAGACATCTTTACGTACTTTCGCCACTTCTCCGTTCGTTTACATCGAAACTGGCATCTAAACTCGTGCCAAACGATTTTCTGCAATATCGTAAGAAGGATAAAATAGAAAAGAACGATTTCGATCGGACGATGCTGGAACGAGACGCTCTTTAAGGTGGTTCGAGCCGCGTTTGCGATGTCGCCATAGATTTCCTTTCTATCTGGACTCGATAGGAAACTTAAAGTCGATCGGTGGAGTCTACTATCCGATTAAGGGACTTACTGGTGACGAGTCAAGGCAACTTCTCTTCCTAACGCGGATGTTAATTTTTCACACAAGTACGAGTGATTTTCTGCAACTACTGATAGTGGTAGTGGTAGAGGTTCCTCATTTTTCTGATTCTCTGATAGTTGCAGACATCTTTACATCCCCCACCACTTCTCCATTCCCTTATGTCAAAAGTGGCATCTAAAATTATGCTAAACGATATTCTACAATACCGTAAACAGGATGAAATAGCAAAGAACTTTAAGGTGGTTCGAGCCGGGTTCGCGATGTCGTCACGGATCGACGCGTTCGCGTAATCCCAGGACGAGGAACGTCTCGCGCTTCCGGAAGGCACCGACTTCCCCTGCTTGCTTTTCCCCCGTTCCTTCCTCCTCTCTCGCTCCCTTCCACCTCCGGAAGAGGAAACATTCGTTTTGTCAGGATCGAGGAGGCGGCTGCTGGGCGGACGGCCGGGCCACAGATCGACCTCGTGCGACGTAAAGTACCATTCGAATGCGAATTTCGACGTACGTAGATGCGTCTCGCGACGGAGCAACGCGTCGCGCGGAATTCCGCAATAATTTTTCGACCTTCGAGATCAACGATTTTCGTTCATCGAAGACGCATGGGTGAATCTTCGCGCGAAGAGTAAAGTTTGCTGTGAATTTACATACGGCAGAAAGGACCTTCATTCGAGAACGTTCTCGCGGATCATCGGAATGGATAAATGTTTCGAATGAAGATTCCTCAATCGATTCGATGAGAGACGCTATTCATCCTGCGAATTAAAGAGTGAGAAAGACAGACAGACAGACAGAGAAAACTTATCCACGTTGTAACTTCAGTTACATCGTGTAAAGGATGATTAATAACGGCACCGTCGTTAAGTCGAGAGTCGTTCTCGTATTCTCCAGCTTTTTCCCCCAACCGGTACGTTTAACACGCCACTTGCTAATTTTTTTCAAATCAGATTCGTCTTTATCGAGTTCCTCGTTAATCCTGAAACATTCCGCGACTCCTCTTTTTTTTCAATTTTTTTGACAATAAAAATCTCATCGACATCGCGTACGTCGAGTTCAACGACGAACATTCCTGCGCGATCGAACCAACGGCCGCTAACAGCAACAGTTTCGAGCCGACTGACGGACGAACGGTTCGCGTTAGAACCGTGAAAAAGAATGAAGATGATCGGTTCCTGTCAGACTAATAATAGGAATCTCCGGTAAGATGGTCAGAGTGGTGCTGTATCGTACTTACGAATGGCGGATATTAAGAGAAAAGGGTTGGAGTCGCAAGAGGGGAAAGAGCATACCAAAGAGAGAGACAGAGAGAGGACGAGAAGTCGTAGGAGCTAAAGACCGACGGAGAAAGCGAGAGAGTGATCAAAGGAGAGTGAAAGAGAGGAGCGGAGACACGCCAACGGTGGCAGTCGCTTCGACCGATTTCCTCTGCATTATGGGTTACGCGGGCGAGGTAATCACGATGATTCCAAGGTGGGTCATCATCTCGTCACCGCGTCACCCGCGGCCAAAAAGCGCGAACGCGAGCACACGCACGCACACGCGCGTCTTGACCATTTCCACTCTTCGCGTCTCTACGCTCATCCAGGCTATCATCGCCACCAACACCACCTTTCCTATCGTCCTGACTGTGTTGGTCGTCTTCGTTGTCATCGACGTCGTCGTCGCCATCGTTGTCATTGCGTTGACGACGACGCGTCGTCCCGACTTTAGGGTTCCTGGTTTCACCGTGAGCTATGTTAATTTTTTAGCCAGACTCGTGGATTGCCTCTTAATGGTAGTGGCGAGTTTCTAAGACTCTAGGTATTTGCTTGTTCGAAATGTCTCCGCTGATAAAAAATGACGAAGGTTGATAAGGGCGATATAACGTCCCTGTACAACGATCAGTGTGATCTATTGGAAACCGGCTGAGACTTCCAGAACAATGGAGTTTACGATAATAATGTGGTGAGTGGGGTTTGGGTCGATGCCCGGCCAAATTCGCATCTTTCGTTCGGTGAGCCACGAAAGTGTTTTCATTATTCCAAGAGAATACTGATGAAATAATTAGAAATATCACTCGTTAATTAATTATCAATGATATTCGAAATTTTGGCAATTTTTTGACCGATCGTTGAAACTTTTTTGGCTGATAGCTGAAACGTTGGCTGAAGAGGTTCGTTCAATTTGTACAATTACGAACATTTCAATCGGTGGACAAAACAATCGGCGGTCACGCGCGACCAACGTGACAGATCCACCTGTTTTTAAGCGGCAGTCGCGTGGCACCTTTTCTGCTTATCGAAGTGAAACGAATAAATCATTGTTAACGAAGAGGAATGATAAAGGAACGACCTGCGAGTATGGTAAGAAGCACCGTTTTAGCACGATACGTTTTGAAGCACGCGATACCGTTATATAATATTCATTTCCTGGCATTCGACTGTGTATGCTAATGACGACTTATCGATTTTGGTATGTTCCGTGCATTCGCTTCCTTGCGCTCTTATTTCGCGGAAAAAATGAAGTCGTCGAAAAGTGTTAATTTCTTTCACTCGTTCGACGGCTTTCTAAATCTATAATCTCTCTCTCCGACTGCACCGATCTCGTTCGATTCTTTTCTCATACGAATCCGACGTCGAATCTTTCTCAGTTCGATAATAATTCATTCTCTAGACTCGACGAAATAGTTCCAATCGTTACGATATACGTTCAATGTCATTTCAATGCATTTAAAATCATCCAAAGAAGGTACGTAAACGTCGAAGGGGTCGCTGTGTCGGCCAAAATCGCTCGTAGGTCGATACGAGGTAGCCTGGATTACGCACAGTCGCGCGTTTTCCGTGGTCACGCGTTCGTGATCCATAGTAGGAGAACAAGTCGACGATCGGAGTGGGGTAGGTAAAATATTACGAGCGCGAAGTAAAATGGTGGCTTACTAACGGACGGGAGAAGTACTTCCTTCGATATGGCGCGACGAAACGCGTTACCAAAGTTACGCGAACGACGATTGAAATGGAAAGAACTCGATCGATCCGTTTGGATTTTGACGGGACTGCGGGATCGAATTCGACGATTTCTCATCGACGGCTTCGTCATCACTCGATGTACGATGTCTGTTAGCTTGTAGGAGGATTTCTGATCGACGTTACAGTGAATGGACGAAATATCAGCGAAAGAAGGCGATGGACTCCTCCATTGCACGCCAGACGAACTTCCAGATAATCTTTCCTAAGAAATTTCAGGCACGGCCGATTCTTCCAAGATGGACGAGGTATATCGATGTTTTTGCACGAAGGATCTGAAAAAATAATGTTAGCCGCGACTGAACGTGTTATCATCGTGCGCCACGTTCGTGGCGTGCCGTGCAACGTGTCTATCATATGCATTTCTCGCGCATCGGGGTACCGTTAACCGACTCGGCAGAAATTACAAAGTAAAATCTCCCTAGCGAACACATTCTTGCCGGGAACATCGTCCTGCGATCACTACCATCGTCAGCGTATCTTCGGTCGCCTCGGTGCTCGACACGATCAATTCGAGTCGCACGGTATGAAGTTTCACGCGCGATAAGATCCGATCGAAAATAAGACTGGAATAAAAATAAGACTTCTCGAGGACTCTCCGAACGAACGAATCCCACGAATGCGTCTCGAGCACTCGCAACGAGAGCACAAAGAGCTTTGAACGTTCGAATCGTTCGCGCGTTGTCGAAGGAAGAAACAATCGCGTCGTACCTCGGACTCACGGTCGTATTTCGTTGAAGCTCTGCATTATGGTTAAACGAGCGATCGACTCGGACGCAAATCGAGACGACGACACGACGGGGGATCTTCCCGCAAGTCGAACGACGTCCATCGACATTGCATTGGCGTTGAAACTTTATTTGGATTTATTGGATTTAGAAAAAATTAGCACGTGACCCACGCGATCGTATTCCGCGCGATCGATGGCACTCAAACGACTAATCAACTTATCCAAATTTTTCTAGCGCTTAAAACCACTCGAAATTCGTTCTGGCTTTCCCGCGAAGTAAACGAGCGGGTCTGTAGAAAACAGGAGAGGTAGAGATCAGAAGGAAGAAATGGGAGAGAACTGGCGAGAAAGATCGCAAAAAGAATCAAAGTAAGCGGCACCGTCTTGAAATCCCGAAAACTGAAGAGGACATCGAAACGTTCGAATATTCGAATTTTTCGAACAATCGAAGCAGTCGAACTGCCTTCGACGAAGGGAAGGATCGATCGACGTATCCGGCGCGTTCCGAGGGTCTCGGAGCAGCACCCACTGCGGAATAAATCCTGGCGGCGCCCATGGCCACCGCCGCGAACGTTCATGCGATGGAGAATAGCGGCGGCAAAGGGAGAAGCATCGAGAGAAGGAGGATGAGACGAAGAAGAAGCGGGAGAAGGCGAAGGAGGAGAGGGGTGGTCCGGTCGTCTCGTTTTGTGGGTGGACTCGTTGTATAGGTGGTACGTGTGGCCGCCGCGTGTGCGCTCGAGTACGAATGTACTCGCATTTCGGAGGGAGCGAGTAGGAGCCCGGGTACTTTGGGGCCCACGAACCCGGTAATTAAATAGCTGAACCCTGCAATTAGGGCCACTAAATCGTGGCGGAGCCCGGGACTCGGCCTGCGAAGGGCCCTGCCAGACACAAAAAACAACGTCGAAACGTTGCTTAAGATCGCGCACGCGCGTACGCGCCTGAGTTTGTGCCGGCACGTACGAGGGGACACGTACAGGGCTGGAGAGCGCGCGCGCCAGCGTCCGTGTGCTCGAGACCAGGGTCTCTCGGTGTGCGCATCCAAGGGGACTCGAAATGGTCTACGGTGTCGCGGGGGTGGCTTCGTAATATGTGGGAAACCGAGAGGAGACTGAGATGCGTTAGATACGACCTCGGGGCCCGTCTCTATCGAAGACGAACAGCCAAGGCGTCTCTTTGCCCTTTTTTTTTTCTTTCTCCGTTGTCCGTCGTCTCTTCTTTCCTCGCGGAACGCTTTCACGCCCTTTCGCGCTCGCCCGTCTACGTTTAGGTCGATTTTCGATCGGGAACGACGGTTCCTATGGGGGGGGGGGGGGGG
>JAITYT010000330.1:1383160-1397245 GCA_025433975.1 Liostenogaster flavolineata
CACCTTTAAAAGAGGATAAATCGTAACGTGTCTATAATTTTCCTCGTATTAACGACGACTTGGGAGTCGCGAATTACGTCGCAAACGAGTCACGACAGACAAAAGTAAAAGCTGAAGAATATAATTATAATTTACGATTCGAACGACTCTACGTTCTTTTCTTTTCTGAACTTAGCAATCCGTCGATGGTCGATCGATTTCCAGGCGACTCCAATTATTTCAGTGGAATAAACCGCATCGATCGGACGTCGTTCGATTCGATGGAATAAACCGAAGCGAGGAAGTTCGTTCATCGATGCGATAACGCGTAATGACGCGACCAGCCAAGTAGTACAAGAGTACAATAGTAAACGGACAAACGAGCATTCGTTTTACGTCGGAAATAATCATCCTGCAAATTAACTTCGTAGAAAGGAACCGGTAGGTAGGCGACTAGGAGAAATTTATTTCGTCTTCCCGGAAACGATTTCTCGTTTCAATTTTCGTCTTTCTCGAAACTCGTAAAGGCCACGTATATGCGCGTTACCGGCGCGAAAGAAGCGCCGCAACTTCTCGGAAACCGTACATTATTTCTGATACGTTCGCTTTCTTACCAACGTGTCTCGAGCATTGGAGCTGCTCGCGCGTTCCTTCGTTATTTCGAATATTCGGCATCTTATCGTTTCGACGCAAGCGGAATTTCGAGCTTTTCTTCGCTCGATTCGAGGGAAAAACGTGAAAACGACGCGCAAGTCCTCGCGATCGTGCAAAATTAACGTCGGTCGCGCGAGAATCCATTACAGCGATACTAAACGGATACGCGATCGTTATATTTGATGATTTACAATGGGACAAACGAAGCAGCAAAATACGTTAATTATACGCAATCCTTTTAATGGGTGAAATTAAAATGGTAATACATCGTTACGATCTGTACATCTATTAAACGAGTATCTTCATTCGATGTAATTTTACGCGGTAATGAGAATGCCGTTTGCGAGACGCTCGTTCGAGGTACCATTGTACGCCTTTTTTGCCCGTTTACATCCTTCGTCGTTTCTTCTATTTACAGATACGTAGGCGCGCTTTTACGACTATCCAAAGACATCCAGTGAAATTAATCTCGACGATAATCGATGCGTTAATTGTCGATCGCGTCCGTTTGGAGTTTTATCGAATAAAGTAAAAATAAAGGAAAATAAAATAAAATAAAAAATGCTAATCATTTTCGAAAGGAGAGGAATTTTTACGAACGAATTCTCTTCTAGATAGGAAAATTCTTTTCCGTTCGAAATTTCAATCTCGATCGTTTCGATTCGGGAGCGAGGATGAAACGTTAGGAACAGCCCGATAATCGTGACTTTATCGCCAGGGTGTAGACAGACTCAAACCGTTCGCCCTTGGAGATTGCGGTTTCGCGAGGCGCACGGATCACACGGAACTTTCCCTTTCCGCGTGTAAGAGGGTAATTACGACGCGGCGCGTCGGTGTAATAACGAGCTGCGCGTCGGGACACTGCGCGAATCGTTGCGAATAACCGTTCTAATGATATGACCGATGCTCCGTTATCAATTACCAACTGCTAACTACTATCAATTTACTATTGCACACCGACGCTCGCGAACATCAGAGTCCGCGTAAAGTGTTTTTGCAGAGCTTTGGACGTTGCACCGAAGAATTTGCTACTCGTCCCATAAAAAATTGTTACGTCGAGAAAAATAGACGAAGGCTAGAAAAGTAAATCAGGACAACGAGTAGAAACTTTAGTCGAATCGTTATCGAATGGCCAGGTAAGGTAAGGTGATTGCAACGAGTTCCACTTTAGTGTAATAACGATTTGACCGATGTTCTGTTATCAATTGCTAAGTATTGCACACCGAAGCTCACCGATACTTTTGGTACATAGCTTTGGATGTTGGACAAGGAAATTTGTTACTCGTCCAATAAAAAATTGATATCCCAACAAAAGAGTGTCCAAGTCCTGAAACGACAGCAGGAGCTAGGAAAACAAGAAGAAGAATAAAACCGCACCAGGACAACGAGTACAAACTTTCATCTAGTTGATATCGAATGACCAGGTTGAAGGAAGGAAGATAAAATGATTGCAATGAGTTCCATGTCGGAGTAATATCGAGCGTTGCGATAACCATTTTAACCATTTGACCGATGTTCCATTATCAATTACTAAGCATTGCGTACCGAGGCTCGCGAATACTTTTTCCTACGTTTCTTTTCTCCAATGCACAAAATTTCGATAAAAAATTGATGCCTCTACGAAAAGTGACGAAGTGTCGAGACAACAGCAGGGACTAGAAAAAAGAAGAAGAAGAACACAGCCGCATCAGGACTACGAGTAGAAACTTTCGTCGAATCGTTATCGAATGACCAGGTAGAAGGAGGAAAGGGAGGGTGATTGCGACGAGCTCCGCGTTTACCAGGGGATAATCGCGCGCAATTTCTTGCCTCTTTGCTCTCGAGCGGTTTCACACCTCCATCGTTCCAGCCTCTTCTTCTTCTTCTTCTTCTTCCTACCACCTCCACCTCTCATCACGGTGTCTCTCTCTCTTTCTCACTTCGACCAGCCATCGCTCTCGTCCTCGTCTTCCTCCTCCTGCGCCTCGATGCCAGCCGCAAAGCTCGTCGTGCCGCGGCTTCGAGGTAGAAGGTTAACTTGATAACCACGCGGTAACGGCGGCTTTAACCGCTTCGTGGCTCTCTCGCAGGATCAGGAGAATCCGTCGGTCTGCCTGTCGGTCGGTCGATCGCTCGGTTGGCAGCACGTCGCGAGCCGCAAGAACGACGACTCCAGCGGACACGTACGAACGACTATCCTAACCAGCCGCGTACATCCACCGACTTACGTTCCCGCGTGTCTTATCCTCGCTACTTACAAGACTCGCCGTGATTGCGGTCACGACGTCCGCCGGATTCGCAACGTGTCGGTTAAAAGACAGAGAGAGAGAGAGAGAGAGGAGAAGCTAAAGACAGAACTACTCCAGACAACTTCGCCACCTGCCGACCAACTCGTCGCCATCGTCTTCTCCTCTTGCTCCATTTCCATCGGTTCCAAGCGATGTCCTCGCGTCATTTAGTTCATCCAACGTCAATCTTCGAAGGAAGAGAGACTTCGTTGAGTCAGGATTTGACCTAGAATCTCGTCGTTGTAGTTCCAACGACTAGGTCGGACCTACAATGGCTGCTATTCGAACCGATTCTTTTCCGTTAGTTGGTATTTAACTTAAATATTCGATCTCAGAGTGGACGTCAGCGGTTTGCTATGAGCGTATTTACTTTAATAAAATCTGTAAGATGCAAAGGAAACTCATGGTCGTGAACTACAAGCTACTCCGTTGAAAGACCTCTACGGCTAAACTGGCTAAATAATTCTAGGTCTAAATAGCAGAGCAGAGTGGAAAAGGGCCAAGTAGGCGCACAGGTATTGGAATCAATTTCTAAGGAACGAATTTTCAAGGTGAGAACAACGGAAAGGACAAATTCGCAATACGATGCAAGCACACGGCAGTGGTACGTATAAATGACGTTTCGATTTTAGAAAATAAGAAGAAAGTTATCGTAAAGAAATGGAATTTCAATCCTGGCCCGAGATCACGTGGCAACGCGTCTAACGACGATCCGAAACATTATTCAGCCGACGACAAGACACACCTGTGACATCGGTCGCGTCGACGATCTCACCAGCCGTTCTCCCTTATCGTTTTCCACTTAGCGTTTACACGATCGCTCGTCGTGTTACATTAACAGGCTATTTGTAAAGATCGATGCCACCCACGGTCGAACCACGGCGGCGACGTTGCGTTCGAGCCACGATGTGATCTTTCACAGCGTGACTCTCGCAGCGGGCGACCGCTTATTTCCTCTCCTTTCGAGTTACCCTTCGTCCACGCTTCGAGAGTCCACGTCATTCTCTAGGATCTGACAGTCGCGACCGAATCGAATCGAACGTCGCTCGCGAAACGAGGGTAATTCGATCGAATTCACTTTCACGTATCACCACGATCGTTCCGTACAAAACCGTTGTCAACGATCGTCTGTCCACGAGTGATTATTGGGGTCCTGGTAAAGATCGAAGTCAAATGGCAAAAACGATTGCAATTGGTTCGTCATCAGTCTTGCCCCAAATTTCTCTAGAAATATCACGTGATCCACACCTTCAAAGAAGGCGAAACTTACGAAGATGAGAAAATCTACGTTAGAAACGATGTCGATCGAAAGAGTTTCCATTTTATTGTATCGTCGAACGACGATAGCAAGACAAATTCGAAGCTGTTGGACGGCATCGCGGCGATAACGAATAAGGAATATATCCGAGGTGGTTGTCGTGATGCGTCAGACCGAAGGAGAGTCGAACCGGAGGGACCAGAGAATTACGGGCGCCATTCGTCTCCATTAAACTTTGAATCATCGCGGGTGCAGGAAGGACGATCGAGCCTGGACGTGTTCGAACCTTAACAGCACCCACGAAACTCGTAATGCGTCGATAACCTTCGATGCGCCGAACTCGCGATCACCGTTGCTTCGCCAACGATGTTGCTGCTAACATCGTTGTCGATGTCATCGTAGTGTTCGTCTTTGTAATTATTGTCATCGTTGCTGTCTTCATTGTTATAATTATTGTGTTTGTTGTTATAATTACAGTCGTCGTTCTTTGTTCTCATCTTCATCTCATCTTCATTTCATCTTTATCTCCATCTTCATCTCATCCCATCTCATCATTACGGGGAAGCTGGGGGGAGGCTGAGGGAAGCTAGGGGAGGCTGGGTAGAAGCTGGGGGAAGCTTGAGGAAGCTAAGACACGGGACATCTTCTCCTGATCTCATCTTCATCTCATCTTTATCTCACGCTCATCCCATGATCATCTTAACTTCATCTCATTTTTATCTTATCTTTATCTCACCTTTATCTCATCGTTGAAATCTTTCTGTTCGTCGTTGTAATTATTGCCGTTGTTGTTGTGTTAATTGTTGTTATGGTTGCGTTCATCATTATAATAATTGTTGTCGTTGTTCTATTCATTCTTGCAATCGTTGTCGTCATCGTTGTCGTCTCGCGCGCGTCTCCGCTTTTATACGGGCAACGGCGCGTTATTGTTTGCATAAACGCTATCCGTAAATCTCCCCTCGTTCGCGTCGATTTGGAATTCTCGCTTCGCATGTCCGACGCTTACGTAAATGCACGTAACACACGATGCCTTTCTAAGAAACGACCGGCAGTTTGTCAGTCCCGTGTACTGCGTTCGTGCGTGCGTACGAGCTCTTGTACAACACGCTTACGTACGTGCATCGGTGTGTACGCGATGGATGCATACCGAATAATCGAGACACGTCGGTACGCGACGCCTTCGAACTCGATCTCGTTGCTAAAACCTGGCCGTCATCGACTTGGCTCGAGCGTTAATTTTTTTCCCTTTTTGACGATGACGACGACGACGACGACGGTATTTTTACCAAGCGAGCATAAATTAATACGAAGGATTCTTGTTAAAAGAATGGCTCTATCGCAGCGGTCGATCCGCGCCGCAAGATTACACGCTATGCGAATTCACACAATGGAATGGTCTTTGACGGAGGTGCAAGCCAGTGGAACTTTTCCACGTTTTCAGACGAGCGTGCTTCGGTGCGTAGTAAACGCGTGCTTATGGAGGTGCCTATTCCGAAATTGGTACCAGCTTTTCTGCCCCTAGAGTTTAAACGGTTAAATCGTATTACAGCAGAATCCACCGGATTTTTAAGATTAGTCAGGTTCGCTTTGGAAGTCGCTTAGAGTAGTGATCAAGATTTTACGTAAAAAAAAGTGAATTACAAAAGTATCGTATTTATTTATCTTTATATTTATAAGTTAGCGCTACGATAGTACTCCATTAGTGCTATCTTCTTTAGAATCTTTCTTGCCCCTTTAAGTTTGCGAATGCTAGGAAAATCGATAAATAGCCAAATATCGAAGGGTTAGATTCACCCCTGGAATAATCGTGGCTACCGAAATAAATTGCGTTGCGCTTGCCAGGATATGCTCATGTTTCGTAATTTTTGGAATTTCCAAGCTCGAAGTCGTTACTTGCATCGGGTAAATCTCAAACCTTATCGGATGTATTTTCAAAAATATCGTTCGACCTTTGAAAACAATTTACCCAAACGACATCAGACCGTGGTCGCGCTGATTTTTGCGCGGTTAATCGACAAAACAGAGTATGTCCTCTCGATTAACGTTGTCTCGCCATCGCTTAGCGATTTTATCAAGTTAACGTTTCGGTATTTTTAAAAACCATTCTCTTGCTCGAGCTGCATCCCCTCGATCGGGAAAAATTCGTCACATCGACTCGTTATCCTTTCCTCGAACGTCTGAACGATTTTCAATCGACGCGGAAAGGGTCACGCGACTGCCGAGGCGAAACTGGAAGAGCGAGCGATTCGATCATCGCTCATCATTTCCTCGTATCATTTTCCTGGCACGCGCGCCAATCGCTGATAAATCATTCGATTCGACCGTCTGCCGTCTGCGTATTGTCCACGTCCGGTTCCCGTTAAAGCCGTCGTTCGTTCGATAGGGAACGACAGTAAATAATCCGTCGCCAGTTCTTCAATTGGATTCCCCTCCATCGACCGTTTTTACCCAAATATCCTCATTATTGCTGTTACAATGTTACTACTGTTATTATCTTCCTCGTCGTCGCCATAACAGACACCACCATTACGCATACGGCGGGTAGAGTGTTGATCGATCCAGGCATTCGATCTCCTAAACGATCTCGAATAAAAAGGCAGCAACGACGTAAATCTTGAATCGAACGAATTTATCGTCTCGACGAGTAGCGGAGCTTCGTGACGGCTGGAGCATGGCTTGAGAACTTCGAACGATCCTTCAGGGTAGTCGTTAGTCAATTCATCGCATCGCCGGGTAATTAAATTCGCTTAAGTAGGAGCGATCACTGCGGAAAGTGCTCGGCCATAATTAGAAATTACGATCGGTTTTGATCGAATCTGGAAAACGCGCGATAAATACGTCTTATCGCAACGATCATCGATCCTGATAAATTTCTTTGGACGGTGATAGTTTGTCAGTTGGCGATTAACCGACATGCAAATACCCTGCCACGATACGACACGAGTCTATCATTAATCTAACGTTTGACTGGTTTAACAGCCTAGTAACTTTAAAGATCGATAAAAGTTGCGCTAAATGCTCTATCGTACGGACGATATTCCTTCCGCTCCGCGTAAAGGCGTCTATTAAACATCGCTCCCGAGACCATCTAACGCCGATCCTCCTCGAATCTCGTTCGTTTCACGCGCCAATGAGTATCCCGCGAGCTTCCAATATCCTCGACGATACGTGGCATCGTCCCGCCAATTTGCTCCGTAGCGGAAAATGATAATCTTATTGAATTAGAACGCGTCGTGTCCGAAACTTTACGATGGACATTCACGGCAATCGCAAGAAATAACGGCACCCGCGTCTCCGAGGAATTACGCAAGGGCGAATCAGGTTCTGCGTTCTAGCGCAGATCGTTGCGTCACGACCGAACGTGTTTAAATATCCTTGCGATGGACGTCGCCGAATCGACTACGTCGTTAAATTGACGATCGATATGCGTGATATCGATTCGTAATCTGGGCTAGGAACTTTTTGTACGATCGATAAATGTCTCATGGGCGATCGTTTTGTGACGGCATAAGGACAACGGCTTAGATACTTTTGTGTTAAGCGTCGTTCATTGGATGTTACCAAGAGAACAAAAAAGAAGTTGAAAAACAAACGATCGGGCCAATATAGTCGGCTGGGTAACTAGAAACGCCAATTCCCTTTGTCGAAAATCTAAAGTGTTCAATCTTTTATCGTATAACAATACTTCGCACTTTTTTTTAGCCAGAACTGTTCTAACGGCCTATGAAACAACAAAACGGATGCCGGCTGGCCTTGGTCAGTAGGTAATACATTCATTTGCCCATAACAAGCAGTTGAGTTTATCAGTTCGTTATCACAAGTACGCAACTCATGTGTTGTGGTAGAAAAACTCTAGAAAAATATCCATCAGTTTTGTAACAGAGAAAAGACGTTGCTTCTGTTACTTGCGCGTTCGACATCGTTCCCTCGGCCAGATGAGAACCTGGAGCAAAACGCAGACCCAAAAGTTCCTTTCTTCAATCTCGGCTAGCGTTCGTATCGCGATTGCTGTTTGTAGGGTGTCTGGTAACGTCATAGAGACGCAAGAAAAGCGTACGAGTAAGAAGGAGACGCCCTCGTTGTCGTCGTCTACCGGATGACCGCGCGATAACTAAATCGAGATCGGTTTAGATTCGAGGAGAGCGTAGCTGCTCCTCCTACTCTCTCTCTCTTCCCTTTCTTCTGGCGCGCATCCTACACCCGATGGACCGAGTCGACTTCCTCGACTACGACGATAGAAAAGCCATTTCGTTGAAGTAGTCCGAGCGGGCGCCGCTTAATCTCAATAAAGCTCGCGCAAACCGGAAGACGAGTCTCGTAAATCGGTGTCCCTCGTACGAGTGACGTTCTCCTCCTTTTCGTCTCTTCGTCCTCTCTCTCTCCCCCTCTCCTTATCCTTCCGACGACTCTTTCGCCTTCTCCCTACGAAATGCACGGGAAGAGGGAAGGAAAAAAAAAGAATCGTTTCTCCCTTCTTCCTGACGCAGTGCGTCACGCGCGATCGCGCCGGAGTACGCGAGCGAATCGTAGACGAACGTTTCTAAACGCGCGTGTGAACCTGCGTGTAAACACGTCCGTGCGTGTGTACGTACTCGTTTGGGTGAACGGAGGATCGATGAGAATTCTCGCAAAAAAAAAAAATGCAAAATTATTCCACTGCGCTCCGTATCGGCGAATAGGCGCCATCTTGGCAGGGGCGGATTTAGAATTTTTGGTAACTTTTTTCCAGGACGAGTCTTCGCATTCGCGCAGGATCCATCGGAATAATTTGATCGCAGCGAGCGACGCTTGGATGGAGTAAAATGATCTTGGAAATCGATCTTTCGAAATGTTCAAACTATCGATGAAGTTGCCGATGAACGCTCGATCGAACGTAAGGACAATTACTGGCCACTCCATTAATCGATCAAATGATCGATCAAAGCATTGGGCGGCGGAAATATAAGACGAGAAGCTCGAGATTCGATGAGATTCTTGTCGTTACGACGACAATTTGCAATCCGATTAACACGCAGGTTTCCCTACGTGACTGTGCAACTCGAGCGTACTTGAGCCCGACTAACCCGCGTTACTTTGCTCCATTTTTACCGAGTAACCACTGTGTCGCGTGTTCGATCGATTGTGGCCACTAAACGAGAAAAATATCTGATAATTGCAGGGATAACGAGGTAAATAAATACAAGCTGTCTTGCAGCTACTCCGGAAAACAGGAGCGAAGTAGCTGCGTCATACTTCGTACGTAATCGTTCTCGCGTTTGTTCAAGGGAATTGTCCAAGTATCGAGACGAATCCGACGCGAGTATCGACTCAATATTTTCGACCTATCGATCGTCATTTCTTCCGAAGAAAATATAGTATACTTGAAATTCTTTCACCCACGAACGATCACGCAAGATCGACGCCGAATTCGATCGAGCCTTCCTACAGGATGACCAATGGGAATGTGTTAAAAGTAAACAGTTATTACTTCGTATCGAATAAGCAAAATAAAATTAATCGAACGTCATTTTGTAGAGAAAACTTGTCAATTTTATTATCATATATATACGAGAGAAATGTAATAATTTAACAATTAAAATACACAATACAAAAAAAAAATTTTTGCTCGCGCGTACGAATTAGTGGTATATATTGTCAAAATGTCGTCCATTGGAACTAACACAGTTACTTTGAAATTCATTCTAACATAGATGTAGGAATGCTGCGACTGCATTTTTTAATACTATTTATCAGCTCTGCGATGTTCTGTAACTTTCAACACATTACCATTGGTCACCCTGTAAAAACTTAGACGCGATTCGCCTAGATCTCCGCTCTGTCCTACCTTTCGCAAGAAGAAGCAGTCCGACCTGTCGGCGATGAAAGGATCGATCGTGCCGCCAATAACCTTTTCCTCGTGCCCGTAGCCGAACAAATCGACGCATCCTCGCGAGACCTTAGCGAGAGAAGAAAGAATCGAAAGGAAAGAAGAAAAAAAAGCAAGTATATAAACATAATCCGAGACGAAAGAAGGACGAGAAGACAATGGAGAAAGGTGTTCTTGTGGTCGATGCGATCTTCCGTATCGTCTTGCCCGTCGTACTCGCTTTGTAGTCGGAGTTCGTGCGCACGTTACAGCCGTTATTCTCTCTTCGACGGGAGTTTAAAGCTTCGTTCGCGGATCCGGTGCACAACGACGACGACGACGACGACGTTGAATTAAAAGAAAAAGAAATAAAGATGGACGGATGTCCGCAGTACGGTCGGTCACGTTGTAACCAGAATTTTATGCTCCGTGCGTACCGACCTAATTACAATGGAATAAAGTAGCAAGAATGAGCGCGTTTTATCGAGGCATCTCCGACAGTTTCTGTTCGTTATGAGATATATGCCTCGTCAGGCTTGCGCACCCTCGATAAACGTTCATATTTAATTGGTGTAATTGCTCGCGATGATTATTATACATATCTTAGCGCAATTACGAAGATCCAACGAGATCGGTTCTAATTTCCCTCGAATGTCCGATCGATGCGATCTCCTCCTTCGTCTTTATCCTTCTTTGAATTTTCGTTAACGCGAGCGTAACGCGATGACGTACGATGCGCAAAGAAACGAGGGACTTCTTCTTTCGTCATACCCTTTATCGTCTATCGAGGATCTCGTACGCCATACGAATTTCAACGGACGCGATCATCGTGTCGCGTGCTTTGGCTTTGGCCGTTGCGTTCTTCCTACTTCGTTGTCTTCCTTTGGAACGTCCCATGTCGGTGACGTCACGATGACACCGACAACGACGTTAGCGACAGTAGAGACGACGACGACGACGACGATCAATGACGAGGTTAAGGGTATAGATGGCGAAGGTAGTCGTTGCAAACCGGTGAAAGACGACTTTTGTGGAACGCGTTGGAATTTTCCAAGGCCTACTTTCGAAAGCTACTCCTACGAGAACTAATCTCGTTTCATTTTATTTTTCTTATTAAAAAGCACTTATATGAACAAAAATGGCCACTGGTAACTGAGTTTTCACGGTAAATGTTTACTACTTCAGAATGACAAGAAATATTTATCGTTGTCGACATACGTAGTTACAGCGATTTAAACGAAAGTCGCATCTTCGCTGTATCTAGGCAGTCGAACGAGTTATGTCGTCCTTCGCGTTTCTCGAAATTTTTCCAAACGATTATATATCGTCGTCTGCCGCTAAAAGGATTAAGTTGTAAAAATGCCTACGAGAATGTCGATACCGTAGTTCCGAAACGTTAAGGTATTCCTCTCGAAAACTTTATAACCTAATTCTACAACAAGGTTACTAGATGGTCGGGTACTAGATGGATTATTTAAGGAAAAATAAAGTTGAACGATATCTAGCAGGCAAGGAAGTAAAATACCTTTAGATATCGACACGAAGGTAGTTCTTGATCGGCCGTTGGTCGACGTTCAGTTATTACGTATAATATTTGTGTAATTGGCTAAATAAAATTTCGTTACTCAATGAGCTATGTGATTTTCTTCTATCCATGATGGGAGTTCATCCGTTCCAGTAATCGTCGATCGTCGATAGTTGGTTATCGAACACTGACAATGACGACAATGACGACATTGACGATGACAAGACGACTACAATAACGACAATGATGCCGATGACGATGACGATGACGATGACGATAATGACGACGAAAACGATGCCAGCGACAACTTCGACGACATTGACGATGACGAAGACGATGCCAGCAACAACTTCGACGACGAGAACGACGACTAGGACGACTCTTCGTGCAGCGCCGAAGCATCGTCGGTGCCCTGTAATCGCGATTCGTGCGCGCTGTAATAATTATTGCTTTCGGCCTGTCATCAGAGCGGCGACAGTCACCACGTAGAGGGCTGTTGGCATGTCGTCGTCGTCGTCATCGTCGTCGTCGTCGTCGTCGTGCTCGTTCCGCTCGGACGTATCTCGAGCCTAGAGGGGAAACGATCAAACAACTCGTGCTACGAGCACGCGCCCGCAATGTCGACGCACCTTGGAGTGGAGGCGAAACGATCCTCTCTGGTCGAAGACCTATCCGTAGAAAGAAGCCTCGTCAGGAAGCCATTGTCTCGTCGAGCCAATTTTAAAATCAGGTCGTCCCTCGTTACGCGTATCTCGAATCGTTCGCGAATACGCTATCGATTTCAAAGATTCCACGACGACTTCGTCGTCATTTTTCACGTATTCGTTCTACCTCGCGATCGTCGTCTCGTGCTCTTTATTTCAATAATATTATTAATAATAATGCTTCAGCCCTTCGTCTTGCTTCGTGCGTTTTTATCGCTCGGTGTGTCGTCACTGAACGTAACCGTGCTTCACCAGGACGGTCGTTGCGGATTGGAACGCGGTAAATTGCGATAAAATCGCTGAATCCGTCGCGATAAGACGGAACGTTCCTGAACAATCGTCGATGCACTCTTAAAACAAGTTCCACCTGTTTCGATGTCTGAAAATCTTTTCGTCCATCCAGACGAGCGTATCCAGCAAAAACAAGACCAAAGAAATAAATTCTAAGAGTAAACCGTGAATTCGTTGAAGCAGGGGAAAGCGATCGATTTTCCTTTTTCTGCCTCTTTTCTTTTCTTCTTATCTTTTGTTGGAAAAAGACGAACATCGTCCAATGGCGATTCTCTCGAAGGTGTTGCGCGTCGAAGAATTTCGAGATCGTTCGTTGAGGCGCGTGTTTAGCCGAGCGAATTAAAGCACGCGGAGTGGAGCCGCGAAGGTGGCGCGATGCCCTCGGAGCACAGTCGCATTATGGCCGACCGATTTAACCGACGCGTTAGCAGCTGGTAATACCTTCGCGATGGGAGTCACGTATCTCACCGTCATCTTTACATCTTCTGTATTTCCATACAAGAGTGACGGCATTTGAATATCCAGGTTCGTCGTCGTAGTTGTTGTTGTGTATTCCTTCCTTCCTTCCATCCTTCCATCCTTCCTTCCTTCTTCTTGTTCAGCAACGGCAACATTACCTTCGCTAGCTCGCGCCATCATCGACGTCACACGCCTCAGCGAATTACGTGCGCCACGGCTTCGAACGCCGACACGCTGATCCGATAGCGTCTCCTTCGTGATCTAAACTCGACCGACCGTGCAACGACGCATCCAACGTCACCACGACGTAGACCATCCGTTTCTTACCCTCTTCGCTATCACTGTGTTCGATCGAGTGCGTACAAACGAGACTATTTGGCGTCTCTAGAGTTACAAGTTTGTTAAACGGATTCCCATGATGTCGTCCTATTTAGGAAATAAGTGTTGCAGGTTGTAGAAAAAGCTGGAATCGTTCTTTGCGATATTGTTCTCATACTTACTGTGCAATGACGCATCTAACGTTAGCATGACGTAAACCATCGGTTTCTTACCCTCTTCGCTATCACTGTGTCCGATCGAGTGCGTACAAACGAGATTATTTAGCGTCTTCGAAGTTACAGGTCTGTTAAACGGACTCCCATGATGTCATCCTATTTAGGGAATACGTGTTGGAGATCGTACGAAAGGCTGAAATTGTTTCTTCGAGTATTGTTCTCATCGTCGACTCGTCGGCCATTCGTTCGGCTCTTTTATGTCGCTTTTATTCCATTTTTTTCATCAATTCCTCGTTCTTCCATTCGTACGATCGAGGTTTTTATCGGGCTGCGAAAGAACGTCTTCGTATCATCTCGAACACGTGATCGCGACGCGTCGATGTCGCTAGCTTCTAATTTGCTTCGCGATGATCCTGCCTTCGTCGTTCGAGATCAATCACCATCACGAGCGAAGGTATAATCAAGAGGAAGAGGAGGAGGATAAGCAGGGGTGGTCGAGGAGAACGATGAGAAAGGGTAAGGAAGCCGGAGAGAGGGACGAGGGCTTCGTTGGTGATGCTGCTGGACGGAGGTAAATAAATTCTCTTTCTCTCTCTCTCTCTCTCTCTC